>BPLQ01013908.1:0-84257 GCA_021605075.1 Caerostris darwini | reverse complement strand
AATCGTTTGCTGTTAAGAAACTCATATTCAATAAAAGGAAAAAAAAATATTATAAATATTTTCACATTATATATAATAAAAATATTTCTACATATTCCCCATAAAATATCCACTTTTATTGTTGTAAAACTTCAACGGGCATTTATATATTATTATTATTATTAAGAGCCTGTTAAAAATATAACATTAAATTAAAAATATATATATTTAATACTTTTTTAACTTAGTTTTTAAAGCAATCCATTCATCAAAAAATCGTTTGCTTTTAAGAAATTCATATTCAATAAAATATATAAAATATTAACAATATTTCCACGTAATACATAATAAAAATATGTCCACACATTCCTTCTAAAATATTCACTTTTATTATTTTAACGCTTTAATGTGTATTTATATTATTATTATTATTATTAAGAGTCTGTTAAAAAATCAATAAACTGGAAAAAATATTTAATTCTTTGGTACTTACGTATTAACGCCATCGCAGCAGAAGTTGCGCCAATAAAGAGCTGCCAATGCGCCAAAATAGAGACTGTTTTGAATCTGTGTTAAACTCTGTATCTGCCCATTTTCCACTAATTGGTTTTTAAATAAAGTATTTAAAATTTTGAAAGTGTTTTGATTTTAAATAAAGTGTTGTATATATTTGATGATTTGTCACAAAATTTTTTTGTTGATTGGCGCCACTTAAAAACCGCCAACTCTGTAGCTGTTAATACGTAAGTACCAATTCTTTTTAAACTTAAATTTTTAAAGCAATCCTTGCATCGAGGAATCGTTTGCTATTAAGAAACTCATACTCAATAAAGAAGAAATAAAATATTCAAAAAATTTCCACACATTTCCTATAAAATATTGGTACAGGTATATAAAATATCGGTATACAGGTCTTTACTCGCACTAAAAAAATTGCTTAGGTTCAGTCGATAGTCTTCACATTTTTGGCTAAAGGAATCTCATCTTTTAGCTTTTTTCTATCCTTTGGACTTATGTGAAGGAAAATAGCATAAGGATAATAAAAGCATCATGAAAGGTATTTTGTTCTTCACTTATATAACCTAAAAAATAGTGATAGTAAAAAAATGATTTATGAAGAAGCAGTTATATAATCTCAGTTAACTAGCCATGACAAATATTTACTATATACAAATATTAGCACATAATCAATCATCTGTCAGAAACATTTACTTACTTATCTTATTTAACGATTTTTTTTTTGATCTCATGACATGTTGTATTAATAAATAAAACAAAACTCCCTGCATGTTGTTTTCTTTTCAAACTCCAAGTTTTAAGTTCCAAAATTTAATATTTAAATTGATTCAAAATAGCCACTAATTTAACTCTAAATATTTTCTAATTTCCTGATTCAAAGCTTTGGCATCTTTTTATACTTTACAAATAAGGAAAAAAGATTTCAAAATTAAGTCTGAAAAAACAAAATCTTTCAAATAAACAAATATAAGTGGGAATGCATTAATCAAAATAATACTTATATTAATTTTTTTTTATTTTATAAATATTTTAAAATAATACATTATTTAAATTAATTAGTTGAAAAAAACTAATTTAATGGAACATAAATTTTCATGATTGTTTTCTTTCCCAATTTCAAGTTTTAAGTTTGGGGTTAACCATCAATTTAACTCTAAAAATATTCTAATTTCTTGACTCAAATCTTATATATTAATATTGTAAAACAATACTTTAATTAAAATAAATATTTAAAAATTAATTCAATAAATAAAAACTAATTTATTGAAACATAAATATCTATGATAGTCTTCTTTCCGAAATCCAAGTTTAAAGTTTGGGGTTAACCATCAATTTAACTCTAAAAATATCCCAATTTCTTGACTCTAAGGTTTGGCATCTTTTAACATTCGTTTTTATACTTTACAAATAAGGAAGAAAGATTTCAAAATTAAGTCTAAAAAACAAAATCTTTCAAATAAACAAATATAAGGGGGAATACATTAATCAAAATAATACTTATATTAATTTTTTTTTACTTTATTAATATTTTAAAATAATACATTATTTAAAATAATTAGTTGAAAAAAACTAATTTAATGGAACATAAATTTTCATGATTGTTTTCTTTCCCAACTTCAAGTTTTAAGTTTGGGGTTAACCATCAATTTAACTCTAAAAATATCCCAATTTCTTGAATCTAAGGTTTGGCATCTCTTAACATTCGTTTTTATACTTTACAAATAAGGAAACAAGCTTTCGAAAAAAATAAATAATAATAAATAAATAAAATATTTCAAATAAACAAATATAAGTGGGTATACTTTACAATGCAATAAAACTATGGAATTTGAAAACATTTCTTTCGCATATAAAAGCAATTTTAAGAATACTAAAGGAAAATATAACTTTCTGAGGATATTATATCAATAAATACACTGCAGGAAAATATCCTAAAATATTCAGTAGATTCTCTAAAATATCTTTATAGGATTCTAACAGAGCTACTTTTATAATATGTCACATAAAATGTTTGTCAGTGTATATTACGAGTCGCTTTACACATGGTAATGGAAAAATATTTTCAAAATATTCTCAAATGTAAACGAAATTTATTCAAGATATTTCCGTATTTGCATAACAATGTATTTTATCTCAAAATATATCAATTCTAAATATTTGGAAGTGTGATTTGATTATATGGTACTGCACAAAACATAGAATAAATAGGTTTTTTAGGTCGTTTGATTGAATTTTATGGAACTTTTGTAATGTATATGTTATTTTATATCTGTAATTGTAAAACTTTAAAGCATTTTACATAAAGTTTGTTAATTTTAAACACAATGTGTAAAAATAATTCACTAATATATATATATATATATATATATATATATTAAATATTTATATTTAATTCACTTATTAAAATATTAACCATATTAAAATACTAAAATATACATATATTAAAAATTTATATTTAATTTTAAGAAACATTTTTTTCCCTTTAATTTTCATAAATGTTTTAAATTGTGCTGTCGTATAAAAAATAATTACGTTTAATTATACAAATGAAAATTCATATCAATTTTTTATTAATTAACATAAAAGAAATAATGCCTTATTTATAACTTGAAAACGTTAATTACTTAAAAATCAAATAAATAAAATAAACATTAATTAAAATAATTAACTAATTTTAGTAAAATTGAAAATTAAATTAAATCAAACGTTATTTACTTAAATAATTAAATTTTGAAACTTTTTAAGTAATAATGCATTAAAGGTTTTTTTAAATATTAATTGAAGTAATTGATTCATAGAAACGTAAATGGAACACTTATTGTCAATTTAAATTTACATTCATTTAGAGATTTCTAAAAAAAGGAAATATAACTCAAGTTTGATATAAGTTTAACATATTATATAGGATTTAACATATAATTAATACTGTCTTATATATTTAAAAATTTATTAATACTGACTTTTATTATAACTCGAAAGCGTTTATTAAAATATACTTTATAATTTTTTTTTTAATTTTTAATTAATACTTTAAAGATTTTTAAAATTAAAAAATCAATTCAAACTTACATAGGGCATGAATTTTCTGTTTACGTTTATATTTATAGTATTTAATTTTGTATGTCTAAAAAAAGGAAATTTAACTGAAGTTTCATATTATGTTATAATATCATATAGGATTTAAAATATAATGCCTTATATATTTAACACATAAATAAAAATATCTTAAATATTTAACATATAATTAATAATGCTTTTTTTTTATAACTCGAAAACGTTTATTAAAAAAACTATAATTGTTACTTTTTAAAAACTATTTTAATTAATACTTTAAAGGTGTTTAAAATATTAGTTAAACAAATTGATTCATATAAACCTAAAAATAGGTCACTAATTTTCTATTTATAATTGTATTTATATAAAGTTTTTCTAAAAAAAAGGAAATTTAACTGAAGTTTCGTATTAGTTTATCATATTATATAAAATTTAACATAGAATAAAAAATGACTTATATATTTAACATATAATTAATAATGCTTTTTTTATAACTCGAAAATTTTTATTAAGAAAAACTATAAGTATTATTTTTTTAAATAATACTGTAAGGGTTTTTAAGATATTAATTAAAAAGTTTATACATAGAAACGTAAATGGTACACTAGTTTTCTATTTACATTTGTATTTATTTATTGAAGGATTTTCTGAGAAATGGGAAATTTAATTGAAGTTTCATATTAGTTTATCATATTATATAGGATTATTGCTAAATAAACACAATGCAACTCTAAAACACATAGATTGAAACAAGTTTTTAAAAGAAAGAGACGCTCTGAATTACACTAGAAAAAGTAAATAACTCGAAAGCTACACGGGGTATAGAAGGCTATTATAAAACAAAGCTGAAATATATCTTACCAAATGTATGCACATACATAAAGTAGGCTTAAAATACAGATCCTTTGTAGATTACCTGAACACTTAGAGATTCTGCGTTTTCATTATAATATGCGTGACAAACTAACATTATAAGAAGCCCTATAATAAGATTATATGTATCAAAATTTTTAAATAGAAATAGACTTTACTCTTTCTTATTAATGTATGTTAGAGCTTCATTAAATATCGTCTAAAACTAATAAGTTATGTCAGCTGTTATTGAATCCTGCTTCTCCAAAGGGACGGTACACAAACTAAAAAGAAAGCTTCATATGTTTATAGTACATTCTTTAATATATATATAAATATATATATATATATATATATATACACATATGTAGGGGATATATATATATATATATATATATATACCCCTGATTAATAATGAATTTCTGATTTTAAATTTAAAACATATAAGATCCTATCTATTTTATAAATGAAATTCATGCAGGAGTGAGTTGCTTTATTTAACGAAAACAAATTTTGCATAGTATTTGATTTTTAAATATTTATTTTAAATATTTTTATAGATTTCTTTTTTCTTTCCGATGTTAAGTATACAGGACAATAGATATAAAAAAAAAATACACATAACAAGTTAAAACTAAATGGCATCAGTTAATCCATCAACTTAAATCTGGCAATCCAACAACGCTTCCATAAGGAAACAGAAGGCGGTGCAGAACAGGGAGCAAGGTGAGACATATCTATCTCTTTCTGGTTATCACACAGAAGACAGAGAGGGTCAGGAGTCAATTAAGGTGTTTGCAGAGGTAATAGTGGCCAGAGAAAAGCCTAGCAATGACAGCAATTTCTCTGTAAGCGATTCAGGGATATCATGAATATTATCGTAACAGGGCTTGTGTCTGCTTCTAGCTGCAGCATCCTCAAAGAAGGAGCACCTAAGAGTCTTTTAATTATCATATTAATGGAATTATAGGCCAACTCCTGGTTATTTAACGATAAAACAGATGCCCACTTTTCTGCTAGAGAATCAGCAGCCTCGAATAATTCTAATCCACAGTTGGCCGGGATTCACTGCAAGACGACTGCTTTATTTTGATTTGACAACCGCATCAGAAGGTTAACATAATCATCAATATCTTCAGATCGAGAGATTTGATTTGTCGCTCTACTGTCATTTTTTGCACACTTTAGGCTAATTAGACCAGGACCTACAGTGGATTCCAAGTCATTAACACCCATGCCAGCGCAAGGGTTCAAATCTGAAGCACCAAAGGCCAGAGCGCTCGCCAACTGTGATTCCTACATTGCTCATACAAAACGTTCTGAATAAAATTATACAGCTACTGTGACATTTAATAGTGAAACTATTAAATACAAGAGTAGCAGAAAACTATTAAACGACACAGTTTAATAATAAATTTTAAAAAATTGTAATGTCTATTTGGCTTATATAAAACCTACATTAGGGGTAATAAAATATCCCCGTACTGTGGCATTTAATATAGAAACTAGCCTTGCTAAAACAAGAGGCAGTATTCCCCCTTGTTAAGAACATGTCACAAATGTAAATAGTTTCACAATTACCAATATAAATTATTTCACAAGTAGAGAACATTGCTTTTATTTAACTAAAATAATAAAAAATAATTATAGAACATTCAAGATAAAAGAGAACATTTGTTGTACCATCAGTGGATATACAGGTAACGAAATAAATTGCATGCACTTTTAATAATTTATTTCAGTAATTTTCATATTTTTAATTTTATCATCTTCCCTTTAAGAAGGAAAAAATCTGTTGTATTCTAGCCGATATATTTTAGTTATTAAATATAATATAGATTTGGGGTCCTATCATCATTTACATTTCGTAACTTTTTTTATGTACAAGCAAGTCTGCAAGATATAATACAATATTTTATTTTTTCAAACTGCAGCAACTTTTATATTATTATAAGTATGATAATTTATTGCTTCTTCTCAGTTATTTTTAATATATAATATACTATGAAAATAGTTTGTAAATAATGTAAATAGTTGAGGTTTTTTATTTGATTATTACATTACATTTCATTTTTTTAATTGTTTATCTGTAATCTGATTTTAATCTAACGAATTAAGTGATTTAGATCTGAATTACACCAAACGCACTTTGTACAAAGGAAAAATCACAAAAAAAGTATATTGGAGTAAGAGACCTTGGCGATTAAAATAAAATCAAGTAATATAAAAAACAATTTTAAGTCAATGGAAAAAGACATTTTTTTTCCAACGATTTACACGCTGCGCCACTGACGGTATTTATTCTTAAATTTATATCCTGCTAAATATCTTATATAAGAGAAATTTTTTCCTCCCATATAAAACTAAAATTAAATAATTAAATTTAATTACTGAATTATTATTTGAAAAATTATCATCCAGTGACATCCAACAACTACAACTACAAAAAAAAAAATGTATTTGAACATGAGTGGATGAATAAAAAGTATTATATTAACGATTGAAAATTTGAACAAGATATATATAGGGAAAGTGGGAGCTAATAGAAGGAATTGAATAATTATAGATTTTCAAAATGAAAGAAAACATTTGTTATATCAGTGGATATACATGCATTTTTAATCTTTTTTTCTGCATTTTTAATCATTTACTTCAATAATTTTCATATTTTTAATTTTGTCATGTTTCCTTTGATAGTTTTTTAGGCATTAAATGTAATAAAGATTTTGGTTTATATCATCATTTACATTTTGTAGCTTTTTTTGTGAAAGCAAGTCTGCGAGAATGCTTTGCTCCTAAAGTATATATTTCCTGAACTTCATGCAATTTGTTTATTTGCTTAAATTATTTTTAATATTTTATTTTTTTTCAATATGCCGCCACTTTTATATTACTACAAGTGTAAGAATTTATTTCATCTTTTCAACTAATTTTAATGTATATAATATTACGAAATTATTTTGTAAATAATCTGTATAATTGAGTTTTTTATTTATATTTGAATTTTATCTTTATTTATTTTTCAATTGTTTAATTTATTTTAATAAACATATTAATCTATATATATAATCTGATTTTAATCTAATTAGTTAAATGATTTTGATCTGATTACGCCAAACGCACTTTGTACAAAGCAAGATCGCAAAAAATATATATTGAAGTTGGCGATCTTGGCGATTTTGGCGATAGACGAAATTGCCGACTGATATAAATTATTTCTTATACAGAAAAACACTGTTTTCATTTGACTAAAATAACAAATAATAATAGAATTTACAATATAAAAAAGAACATTTGTTATACCATCAGTGCATTAGTGGATATATATGTAACAAAATAAATTGTCTGCAATTTTAAGGTTTTACTTTTTAAAGTTTTATTATATTTTCTTTGATATTTTTAAGTCATTCAATATAATGAAGCTTTGGGCTTATATTTTTATTTATACTTTGTATATTTTTTGTGTGACAGCAAGTCTGCGAGTCTGCTTTGCCCCTAAAATAAATATTTCCTGTGATTCTTGCCATTTATTTCTATGTTTGATTTTCTTTTATATATTTGATTTTTTTTTTCAATATGCATCAACTTTTAGAGTACTACAAGTATGAGAATTTATTTCTCCTTCTCAGTTATTTTTTAATGTATATAATATTAAAAATATATTTTGGAAATAATTTAAATAATTACTTTTTTATTTGATTGTTTAATTTTATCGTTATTCATTTTTTATTTGTTTAATTTATCTTAATAAATACATTAAATGTAATTCATCTATAACCTCATTTTTAATTTATGTAATATTACGGAAAGCATTTTATAAATAATTTATATAATAATTTATAATATTAATTTATAAATAAATAATTGATAATGTCAATTATTTATTATATATAATTTATAATAAATAATTTATATTAGTTTTTTTTATTTGATTATTTTATGTTATAATTCCGCTTTTTTTTCAATTGTTTAATTTATCTTAAGAAACACATTAAAATATTTTATCAATAATGAGATTTTAAAAATTTTAAATAATTAATTTTAAATAATTTAATAATTATTATTTTTATGTTTTAATAAATAAATCCGAAAATCTGAATCCGAAAAATAGTTGTGTATTTGCCAAATATTAAATAATGGGGAGAGTATATGTGCTATTGCTGCATGTGTCACGTTATTTTAAATGAATGAAAAAAATTGTGTTTCTTAATTAATATTAATTAAAACATTATAAATAATTTAATCTTTATTGATAAATATTGAT
This sequence comes from Caerostris darwini, assembly GCA_021605075.1. Taxonomy (NCBI): domain Eukaryota; kingdom Metazoa; phylum Arthropoda; class Arachnida; order Araneae; family Araneidae; genus Caerostris; species Caerostris darwini. The sequence goes on along the minus strand of BPLQ01013908.1, from coordinate 75,589 downwards.
AAATAAAATTAACTAATTAATATTTAATTAGTAAACAGATAAATTTTATTTTTTTTAACTGTAAAGATACAAGTATGCATTTTTTTAATTCATTTTTTAAGTGGCTTAAGACAAATGCAGTAAATATATTAAAGAGAGAATATTTGTTTACAGGGAATAACGTAAATTTGATAAGGTGTTACTGGAATTAAACAAGTCACAACAGGCCTTTACTGTTATTGAAACCTAAACTTATCCCCAAAAAATCCCTACTTCAATAAAGCAAAGCAATTAAAGCCGCTTTCAATGCATTTTGGAGATGAGGCATTAAAAAAAGAAACAATCGGAAATGAAAAAAAAAGGAATTAAACGATTAAAATGATTGTGCCCTAAATTGCACGAGCACTCATCCAAACCCCCGCCCCCCACACCCCACCCCTTTTTTGTTTTTTGAAACCAGATTAAATTCGTCCTTTTTTTTCCAGATCTTTAAGCAGCAGATTCTTAATTAAACGAATTTAGGAAGGTATTCTTTCCTCCCCATTTGCTTTGCAAATTACTAACTGATTCCTTCTAAGAATGCCCACGAAGACATCTTTCTGCTGATTACCTAGCTAAAAGAAGACGATGAAGCACTTAAAAAAAAAACAATTATTGTCAAAAGAACGTTGTAAGTCATCAAATAGAAACAATAAAAGAAATGGAATGAAAAAATAAAATAAAGAATGGTTGTATATTCAGGGTTTTATCAAACTGTTTTTTTTTCTCTCTTTATCTGTTTTAATTTTTAATGGAATGAAAATGGTGGGGGGACTTCGGCATTTGAGACATAACAACTTGATTTTTCGCAGGTTTTATCAGAATCTTGAATTGCCAATTCATTAAGAATAAATTCTTGGCAGAATGCGAGATGTAGCTTATTTCAATAATTAATGGTGTTTTTACGTGGTAGAAATGTACTAGGAAATTTTGATTATGCGTATTGAAGCATGAAAATTATGATAATTTTGGAACTAGTTTTATTTAGGTGTGTAAGTGATTTTTTTCTTTAGAATAATATATATAATTATTGTTACATTTGTCCTATTATTTTTAATTGATGAAATAATAATTTAATTTTATTAATTAAAATTAATTAGTATACAGAATATTAATTTAATCTAGATGTATAAAGATTGATTAATATAATTAATTAAACAATAATTAGCTGGTATAAAGTTATTTTTTAAAACTTATTTAACTGTAAAGGTATCCGTATGCATTTATTTATTTATTTTTTTTTTAAGTGGCTTAAGAAAAATTCAATAAATATATTGAACATCGAATATTTATTCACAGTGAATATCGTAAATTTGATAAGGTGTTGCTGGGATTAAACCAGTCACAACAGATCTTTACTGTTATTTATACCTAACTTTATCCCCCAAAAAATCGCTACTTTCATAAATTGATGCAATCAAAGCCGCTTTCAATGCATTTTGGAAATGAGGCAGTCAAAAAAGAGACAATCGGAAATGAAAAAAGGAATTAAACGATTTAAAAGATTGTACCCTAAATTGCACGAGCATCCCCCTCCCCCTCGTCTTGTTTTTTGAAACTAGATTAAATTCGTACGTTTTTCAGATCTTTAAGCAGCAGATTCTTAATTAAACGAATTTAGGAAGGAATTCTTTCCTCCCCATTTGCTTTGTAAATTACTGACTGATTCCTTCTAAGAATGCCCACGAAGACATCTTTTTGCTGATTACCTTGCTAAAAGAAGACGATGAAGAACTGGAAAAAAAAATCTGAAACGTTAATGCCAAAGGAACGTTGTAAGTCATCAAATAGAAAAGATAAAAGAAATAGAAAGAAAAAAATATAAAGCAGACTGGTGTTTCCAGGACTTTATCCTACTATTTTTTTATTACTCTTTTTATGTGTTTTGATTTTTAATGGGACAAAAAAGAGGGTGGGGGAGGATTACTTCATTGGAAACGTATCAACTTGATTTTTTGCAGGTATTATCAGAATCTATAATTGCCAATTCATTAAGAAGAATTACTTGGAAGAAAAAGAGATGTAGCTTATTTAAAAAATTAATGGCATTTTTTTTTATGGCGTATGGAGTTTTGATGTTGTCCATGTGTATATTATATAGAAATTATGAAAAATTCAGTATAAATTTTATATATGTGTTTAACAGATTTTTTTTCTTAAACACGCAGATAATTATAGTTAACGAATAAACGAAAATGCAAGAAAATCAATAATGATTTTTCGCATGAAATGCTAGTGAATACTAGTATGAATGTTATTAAGTAATATAATTTATTTTTATGCATAAATATTAATTAAAATAATTTATTTTTTCGATAAGTATAATTAATATAATTTATTAATAAATAATAATGTGTTTTTTTTAAAGCGCATATTTTAAAAAAATGGATTTCATATAGAAAAAGTTTCATTCAAAAAATTTTAAGATATAATTGTTATCTTTATTGCTTTTCTCAATAGACATTAACAAATTATTATATAATAACCAATTTATTGAAGCCAGAAACTACATCTCGTTTTTTCACCCCAAAAACTTAATAAATGATAAGAAATTTTCTGAAGTTCACAAATTTTTGTTGAAAAAAACAAACCAATTAAGATAAAAATCATAATATGAAAATATTCAAGGGATATTTTTCCTAAATGAAATACAACTTTATTATTTTTGAACTAAATTTTAATTATCTGTTTGAAATGGATATCAAAATATTAATAATATTAATATTTTTCCTGAAAAGGAATCATGCCATATTAACAATAATTCTTAATAATGGACAAATTATTATAGTTATAAATATACAGATTTTCTAGAAATATATTATAAGAACTAGTCAAAATTATTGATATTTTTTATAAATCTCAGACAGGAAGAAATATTGAAATTGTTATACAAGCAAACCATGGCATGCCACTGACACTATCATAAAAATATATAATTACGTAATGTTCATATTATTATTATAAATATTAAAATCCAGTAACGATTATAATAAAAAAGTATTATAAAAAATTGTTGTTATAATTACAAATTATTCAAATTATTATTTAGAAAATTACGAGAAAACTTATTGCTTATACAGAAGAATTTATTAGATGATTTCGATCCAAATTACGCCAAACGGATTTTTTACAAAATAAAATCGCCAAAAAAATATATTAAAGTTGCCAATCTTGACGATAGGCTAGGCGAAGTATTTGGTAATGTTGGCTAATAAAATTTTCCAGCATTTGTGGGAAAACAATCAGCTAGCCTCTAGTAGTTAATAAATATAGTTAATGTAAGGAAACTATTAGTTTGTTGTTATACTTTTACTTTACTTTACATTATACTTTACTTTAAGTATATGAAACTATGTATATAATATATATATATATATATATATATTCTAAACTCTATCTGGAATTTTATAAGTGAATATGCTTTCTTGCTGTATTAGTAAATTTAAGTGTTAGTTGAGTTTTATTCTAGAGTGATTACATATATCCATGTAAATTCATTAACATTTCCTACACGCTGAATTTCTAACTAGTGATTTTCATTAAACTGTTAAAATTTAAATAAAAACCTGCTTTCTCTTAAAATTATCAGCGTGTTAAAGAAAAAAAATCAGTTACACACCTAAATCAAACTCTTCCCGAAATTATCATAATCTTAATACTACAATTTACATCATCAAAATTCCCTAGTACATCGTTTAGTATTAAAAAAATACCATTAATTATTGAAATAAGCTACATCTCTTATTCTTCAAAGCATTTCTTCTTAATGAATCAGCAATTGAAGATTCTGATAAAAACTGTAAAAAATCAAGTTGATAGGTCTCAAATAACGTAACACAGAAAGAGTGAAAAAAAACCATGATAAAAACCTGGAAACACTACCATCTTTTTTTTTTTATATACATTCCATTTCTTTTATCATTTCTATTTGATGGCTTACAACGTTCTTTTGACATTAATCGCTTCAGAATTTTTTTTGTGCTTCATCGTCTTCTTTTAGCAAGGTAATCAGCAGAAAGATGTCTTCGTGGGCATTCTTAGAAGGAATCAGTCAGTAATTTGCAGCGCAAATATGGAGGAAAGTATTCCTGCTTAAATTCGTTTCATTAAGAATCTGCTGCTTAAAGATCTCAAAAACGTTCGAATTTAATCTAGTTTCAAAAATAAGAGGGGGCGGATGAGTGCTCGTGCAATTTAGGGCACAATCTTTTAAATCGCTTAATTTATTTATTTATTTATTTTTCATTTCCGACTGTCTCTTTATTTTTTTAATGCCTCGTCGATAGAAAGCGGCTTTAATTGTTTCGGTTTATTAAACTAGAGATTTTTTGGGAGATAAAGTTAGGTATAAATAACAGTAAGAACCTGTTGTGACTTGTTTAATCCCGCTAATACCTTATAAAATTACGATATTCACTGTGAATAAATATTTTCTTTTCATTATTTTAATTGCATTTTTGCTAAGCTACTTAAAAAAACAAATAATTGTATAATAATACCTTAACAGTTAAATAAATTTAAAAATAATTTATTGATAAATATATATTTGACAATAAATTATAATAACTAATAAATAGTTGCACACAAATATCACACGCCACAAAATATAATCATTTTTGAGGAAAAGGAAATGTTACATTAACACTAATTCTTGATTATTAATATTGTTATATATATATATATAAATATATACACTCAAGAGCCAAAACATTATGACCACCCCTACATTTTGCAATGAACTCGCCTGGATGACGTGGAAGGCATGTGATCAGTTGGAAGTGGTATTTAACTGGTATTAATCCAGGCCAAGGCGGGTTGAAGCTGTGTTGCGCGCTAAAGGTGGGCCAACTCGTTATTGACAGGTGGTCATAATGTTTTGGCTCTTGAGTATGGATAAAAATATGGATAAAAAATATATGGATAAAAAAATAATGTATATATGGATAAAAAAATTCAACATAAAATCTGTTAAAAGATATTGATTTTGTTATAGAAGCAAACAATTGCACTGACACTAATATACAAATATATAATTACATAACATTCATATTAATATTAAAAATGTTAAAAACAGTAGAGGATTTTAATAAAAAAAGAGGTTTTAATTGGTAGTTGCATTTTATTATCTGTTAATAGTACATTTAACAATGTGAATTCACTAGCATTTCAATACCGCTGATGTTTTAGCTTGTGAATTTCATTAAAATGTTAAAATTTGGAGAAAAACTTTTTGTTTTAAAATTATCAAGGTGTTTAAGAAAAAAAAATCACTTACAGACCCAAATCAAACTTGTCCTAATTTATCATAATTTTAATACTGCAATATACATCATCAAAATTCCTTAAAACATCCTACAACATAAAAAAATACCATTAATTATTAAAATAAGGTACATCTCTTATTCTTCCAAGTATTTCTTCTTAATGAATTGACAATAGAAGATTATGATAAAACCCACAAAAAATCAAGTTGATATGTCTCAAATGACATAACCCCCCCCTCCGCATTTTTTCGTCCCATTAAAAATTAAAACAAATGAAGGAGTGAAGAAAAACTATGATAAAACCCTGGAAACACTACCATTCTTTATTTTTTTACATTCCATTTCTTTTACCGTTTCTATTTGATGACTTACAACGTTCTTTTAACATTAATCGCTTCAGTTTTTTTTTTCTGTTCTTCATCGCCTTTTTTTAGCAAGGTAATCAGCAGAATGATGTCTTCTTGGGCATTCTTAGAAGGAATCAGTTAGTAATTTGCAACACAAATGGGGAGGAAAGAATTCCTTCCTAAATTCGTTTAATTCAGAATCTGCTGCTTAAAGATCTGAAAATCGTACGAATTTAATCTTTTTCAAAAAACAAGATGGGGATGGGCAATTTAGAGCACAATCCTTTAAATCGCTTAATTCCTTTTTTTTTTCATTTCCGATTGTCTCCTTTTTTCATGCCTCATCTCCAAATTGCAATGAAATGGGCTTTAATTGCTACGGTTTATTAAAGTAGCCATTTTTTGGTTGAATAAAGTTAGGTATCAATAACGGTAACAGCCTGTTGTGACTTGTTTAATCCCAATAACACCTTATTAAATTTATGATATTGACTGTGAATAAATATTCTTTGTCTATTATTTTTATTTCATTTCTTTTAAGCTACTTAGAAAAATAAATAAATTGCATACTGATACCGTTACAATTAAATAAATTAAAAAAAAAAAAAAAAAACTTTACCAATTAATATTTTATTAATAAATGATATTAATTAATATTTATAGGTGAAGATTAAATTATATTAATTAATTTTAATTAACAAACATTAAATTACTTTTTAAAAATGACAGGACAAATGCAGCAATAGCAACTTTATTCTATCTAACTATACTATATATATACTTACTAGCTACACTATACTATTATCTAGCAAAAAACAACAACAGTTTTCCGGATTTAGTAAATTTGTTATTATTTACTAATTTTATAAATTCTATTGATAAAATGATTAAGATAAAAATTATATTCTGAAATTTTTTTAGAGAATTTTTTTCTATATGAAATTGAAAATAATTTTTTTTAAAATTTGGTCCTTAAAAAAATACCAATTAATTATTAATTAATTAATTATATTAAACAATATTTATCGAAAAAATAAATTATTTTACTTAATATTTTTGAATAAAGATTAAATTATTTTAATTAATAGCATGCATACTGCATTCGCAATAGCAATTCAAACGAAAAATTATTGTCGATTTTCTAGCCCATCTTTTTTGTTAAATTTTAAAAATAGAATAAAAACCTGTTTTCTTTTGTAATTATCTGCGCGTTAAAGAAAAAAATATCACTTAAACACATAAATAAAATTTATCCTGAATTTAACATAATTTTTATAAATTATACACAAACACATCATCAAAATTCCTTACAAATAGCATAGCCTAAAATATAGAATTAATTATTTAAATATGCTACATCTTTTATTCTTCCAAGTGTTTCTTCTTAATGAATTGGAAAATGAAGATTCTGATGCAACTTGCAAAAAATCAAGTTGATGTGTCTCAAATGACGAAATAACTCTCGCCATTTTCAACCCATTAAAAATTAAAACAGATAAAATGAGTCATAAAAAAACAGTATGATAAAAACCTTAGAAACTCCACCGTTCTTTATTTTTTTATTCCATTACTTTTATCAATTCTATTTGATGACTTACAACGATCTTTTGACATTAATCGCTTCAGGTTTTTTTTTAGTTCTCCATCGTCTTCATTTAGCATGGTAATCAGCAGAAAGATGCCTTCGTGGTCATTCTCAGAAGGAATCAGTTAATAATTTGCAACGCAAATGGGGAGGAAATAATTACTTCCTAAATTCATTTAATTAAGAATCTGCTGCTTACAGATCTGAAAAACGTTCGAATTTAATCCAGGTCCAAAAAACAAGACACAAAAAGGGGAATGAGTTCTCGTGCAATTTAAGGCATAGTCTTTTAAATCGTTTAATTCTTTTTTTATCATTTCAGATTGTCTCTCTTTTTCTTTCTTTATGCCTCATCTTCAAAACGCATTGAAAGCGGCTTTTATAGCTTTGGTTTATTAAAGTAGGGATTTTTTAGGGATAAAGTTTGGTATAAATAACAGTAAAGGCATGTTGTGACTGGTTTAATTCACTCTAACACCGTATCAAATTTACGACATTCACTGTAAACAAATGTTCTTAGGTTAATATTTTTATTGAATTTTTCTTAAGCTACTTAAAATAAAATAAATGCATACTGATACCTTTACAGTTAAATAAAGTTTTAAAAATAATTTATACCAGTTGATTATTGTTAAATTAATTATATTTTAATCAATATTTATCCATTAAGAATAAATTAATTTATATGCAGTATGCCCACTAATTTTTAATTAATAAAATAATTTGTTATTTTTATTAATTAAAAATAATAGGACAAATGTAAAATAATTGTACTTCTTATTATAAAGAAAAAAATCGCTTACACTCTTAAATAAAACTAGTCCCGAATCTCTCATAATTTTAATACTACAAAATACATCATCAAAATTCCCTAGTAATATTTCAATTGTGTAAAAAATACCATTAATTACTAAAAATAGCTACATCTATTTTTTATTATTCTATATATTTCTTCTTAATGATTTTGACAATTGAAGATTCTGATAAAACCTGCAAAAATCGTTATGTGTCTCTAAATGACGAAATTTACACCATTCTCGTCCCATTAAAAATTAACAGAGGAAAAGGAAATAAAAAAACAGTATGATAAAACACTGGAAGCACCACCATTCCTTTTTTTTTCTCTTCTTTGACTTTATCGTTTTTTCTATTTGATGACTTACAACGTTCTTTTGACATTAATCGCATCGGGTTTTTCAGTTCTTGATCGTCTTCTTTTAGCAAGGAAATGAGCAGAAAGATGTCTTAGTAAGTTCTTAGAAGGAATCAGTCAGTAATTTGCAACGCAAATGGGGGAAGGAATTCCTTCCGAAATTCGCTTAATTAAGAATCTGCTGCTTAAAAATCTGAAAAACATTCGAATTTGATCTAGTTTCCAAAACAAGACGTTGTTGGGGGTGTGAGATGGATGAGTGCTCGTGCAATTTAGGCACAATTTTAAATCACCCTTTTTTTCATTTCCGATTGTCTCTTTATTTCTTTAATGTCTAATCTCAAAATGCATTTGAAAACGGCCTTAATTGCTTTCAAGCTTTATTGAAGACGGAAGTAGGTTAAAAAGTTAGGTATAAATAACAGTGTTGTGACTTGTTTAACCCCAGTAACACCTTATCAAATTTACGATATTCACTGTAAACAATTATTCTTTTGTTTAATATTTTTTATTGAATTTTTATTTAGCTATTTAAAAAATTAATAAATGCATACTGATAAATTTGTAGTTTAATAAATTTAAAAAATAACTTTATACCAGTTATTATTTTAATTGCTATATTGGTAAATATTTATCGATTTAGATTGAATTAATTAATATGCAGCGTATTTAGTGATTTTTAATTAAAAAATTAATTGTTTTTAGTAATTAAAAATAACAGGACAAATGTAACAATAATTATACCATGTTATTATAACGAAAAAATCATTTACACACCTAAATAAAACTAGTCCCGAAATTTGTCATAATTTTTCATACTACAATACACATCTTCAAAATTGCCTAGTACATTTCTATAGTGTAAAAAACACCATTAATTATTGGAAATAAGCTACATCTATTATTCTTCCAAGTATTTCTCTATTAATTAATCGGCAGTTGAAGATTCTGATAAAACCTGAAAAAAATCAAATTGATACGTCTCAAATGACGTAATCCCACCGTTCTAGTCCCATTAAAAATTAAAACAGAGAAAGATAAATAAAAAAAGCAGTATTATAAAACCCTGGAAACACTACCATGCTTTATTATTATTATTTTTTTTTTTTTACGTTCCATTTCTTCTAGCGTTTCTATTTGATGACTTACAACGTTCTTAACAATTAATCGCTTCAGAATTTTTTAGTTCTTCATCGTCTTCTTTTAAGTAAAGGTAATCAGCAGAAAGATGTTCATTGAAGTATTCTTAGAAGATTTGAAATCAGTTAGTAATTGCAACTCAAATGGGGAGGAAAGAATTCCTTCCTAAATTCGTTTAATTAAGAATCTGTTGGCAAAGATCTGAAAAACGAACGACCAAAAGCAAGACGGGGGTGACTGGTTATGAATGAGTGCTCGTGCAATTTAGGACACAATCTTTTAAATCGTTTAATTCCTTTTTTTTTTTTTTTTTTCATTTCCGATTGTCTCTTTTTTTTTTAATGCCTCATTTCCAAAATGCATTGAAAGCGGCTTTTATTGCTTCGCTTTAAAAAACTAGGGGTTTTTTTGGGGAAAAGGTTAGGTATAAATAACAATAAGAGCCTGTTGTGACTTGTTTAATCCCATTAACACCTTATGAAATTTACGATATTCACAATGAACAAATATTCTTTATTAAATATTTTTATTGTATTTTTCTTAATCTACTTAAAAAAGTAAATAAATAAATAATATACGAATACATTTATAATTAAATTAATTTTAAAAAAATTACACTATTTTATTATTTATTAATAAATTATATTATTAATATTTATCCATAAAGATTAAATTATTTTATTAATATTCGTAAATAACGAATAACTTATATTAATTAATGTTTATTGAAAAATATTTTGTTCATTAATTTAAATAACGGAACAGATGAGAAAATCACTACCATAACCTCCACATTGTTATCTAGCAACAATAAAAAATTGTTTTCCTGATTCAATCAATTTGCTATTGTACATTAATTTGATAAGTTCGTTGAGAAAAGCAATTAAGATAAAAATTATTATCTGGAACTTTTAACAGATTTATGTTCGACTTGAAATACAATTTTAATAATTTTTATGTAATTAATAATAACTAGTGACACGCATATATCACGTATCACAAAATATAAATATTTTTCCGGAAAAGAAATCATTCTTATTTATGGGCAAATTAATATTATTTTAAATATAAAGATTTTTAAAAAATATAATACAAAAAATTGTTTCAAAATATTGGCATTGTTATAAAAGCAAACCATATCATGTCATATCATTGACAATTTTGTAAAAATATATAATTACATAACATTCATATTATTATTAAAAATTACGAGAAATCTAATTTTTATATACTTATTAATTTATAAGATGTTATTGATCTGGATTTCGTCAAACGTACTTTGAACAAAGTAAAATCGAAAAAAGTATAATGAAGTTGCCCATTTTCGCGATAGGCAGGTCAAAGCATTTGGAAATGTTGGCTAAAAATATATTCTAGCATTTGCAGAAAAAACATTTGCTGGTCGCTAAGAGTTAATATATTTAAAGTAACAAAACTATTAGTATGCGGTAATATTGTGACGAAATTTCAGATCAATCTGGTTTTATAAGCAATTAAAAGAAGGCCAGTATCGGAAATTTACTGATTTTGTTGAGCTCCTGCTTTCTTGCTGTGTTAGTAAATTGAAGTGTTGAGATTTATTCTTGACTGATAACTTATATGGTTGAATTCACTAACAAGTCATAAACGCTTAATTTTCGAGGTTGCGATTTTCATTAAATTGTTTACAGGAAATTTGGATAAAAAACATGTTTTCTTTTTAAAACACAAGGGTGAGTAAAAATAAAAAAAATCACTTGCACACATAAATCAAACTTTGTCCAAGAGTATCATAATTTTAATACTATAATAAGCATCATCAAAATTCCCTTAGCGTACATTCTGTAACGCCACTAATTATTTAAATAAAAGCTACATCTCTCATTCTTCCATGTATTTCTGTTAAAACAGATTCAGATTGTGTTAAAACAGCAAAAAATCAAATTGATATATGTCTAAAATGACGAATTCCCCCCCCCCCCTCCATTCTCTTCCTATTAAAAATTAAACAGAGAAAGACGGAAAAAAAACCCAGTGTGATAAAACCTAAACACCCGCATTCTTTACTTTTTTACATTCCATTTCTTTTATCGTTTCTATTTGATGACTTACAACGTTCTTTTTGACATTAATCGCCTCAGATTTTTTTTTTTTTTTTTTTTTAGTTCTCCATCGTCTTCTTTTAGCAAGGTAATCAGCAGAAATACGTCTTCGTGGGCATTCTTGGAAAGAATCGGTTAGTAATTTGCAACGCAAATGGGGTAGGAAAAAAATTCCTTCCAAATTCGTTTTGAGTTCAAGAATCTGCTGCTTAAATATCTGAAAAACGTGCAATTTAATCTATTTTCAAAAAAATAAGACTGGGCTGGATGAGTGCTCGTGCAATTTAGGGCACAATCTATTGAATCGTTTAAGTCTTTTTTTTTTTCATTTCCAGATTGTTTTTTTTTTGTATGCATCATCTCAAAATGAATTAAAAGCGGCTTTAATTGCATCGGTTTATTGAGTAGGGATTTTTGAGGATAAAAGTTAGGTATAAATAACAATAGAGCCTGTTGTGACTTGTTTAATCCCACAAATACCTTATCAAATTTACGATATTCACTGTGAATAAATATTTTCTTTTTTTAATATATTTATTGCTTTTATCAAGCTACTTAAAAAAAAAAAGATAAATAAATTGAATAATGAGTACATTTATGGTTAAATAAATTTAAAAAAAACTAACTTGATATCAATTAAATTATTGATTAATAAAATGCCTATTAATTAATATTTTTGGTGAAAGATTAAATTGACATTAATTAATATTAAACATTAAATAACTTTTTGTAATTAATTAAATATGATAGGAAAAATGCAACAATAATAGCAACTATAGGCTCTATCTGGCTATACTATAAATCCATACTAGCTGCAATATGCTGTTATCTAGCAAATATAAACAATTGTTTTACGTATTCAGTAAATCTAATATTATGTATTAATTTGATAAATTCTATTCATTAAAACAATGATGATAAAAATTATATTCTGAAATTTAAAAAAATTTTTATAAAAATACCAATTATTTATCTATTTATAAATTATATTAATCAATATTTATCGAAAAAAATAATTATTTAATTATATTTATATATAAAGATTATATTATATTAATTAATATAATTTATACTAGAATTAACTGTCATTTACGAAAAATCATTGCTGATTTTCTAGCCTGTCTTTTCGTCATTGAATTGTTAAAGTCCAGAATAAAACCACTCGTTATGTTTTATACAATTACCTGTGTTTAAGAAAACATTAGCGTTACAGAAAAAAGTGTTTTTAGAAAAAAATGTGCCTTTCTAGGAAATAAAACAAATTTTTATCCTGAATTTATCATTTCTGTATAATATGAACAAACACAAAATCAAAATTTCCTTAAATTAGCATAGCATAAAAAAGTACCATTAGTTATTGAAATAAAGCTACATCTCTAATTTTTCCAAGTATTTCTTCTTAATGAATTAAGAGTTAAAGATTGTAATAAAAACCTGTAAAAATCAAGTTGTAGGTTTCAAATGACGAAATCTCTCCCCCTCCCTTCTCATCCCATTAAAAATTAAAACAAAGAAAAAAAAAAATAGTACGATAAAACCCTGGAAACACTACATTTTTACATTTCATTTCTTTTATCGTTTCTATTTGATGGCTTACAACGTTCTTTTGACATTAATCGCTTCAGATGTTTTTTTTTTTTTTCGTCGTCTTTCTTTTTAGCAAGGTAATCAGCAGAAAGATGTCTTCGTGGGCATTCTTAGAAGGAATCAGTTAGTAATTTGCAACGCAAATGGGGAGGGAAGTATTTCAATTATGTAATAAATTAAATTAATTAAAAATATTGATTAATTTTAAGTACATTAATTAAAATCTAAATATTACATAAAGTTTAATATATATATATATAAAACTTAGACTACATAGAATTTCAAAACAATATATTGTGTAGAAAACTATAACATCATTTGCTATACAAAAATTTTGAAGAAGCTTTTTGTTCAATACACTCAAAAAAATTGGCAAGATCGATGTGTTCTTAATCACAGGCTTTATCGGAACTGAAATTCATTTTGCTAAACGCAAACATCTAAACACCTGGATAAATTTCACAAGTTATGCATACCCTAAGGTTATTATATAAAATCATATTTATTTCTCCACATACCTTAAATGGCTAAATCCAAGAAAAACTCATCTAAATCTCTCTCTGTATATATATATATATATATATATATATATTATATTTGTGAAGAACACAATGCAAATACCAGAGGTGAGCAACTGACAAGGAGTGAATTGGATATACGACTACTTTGGAAGACAAATGTTACTGCTTTTATTCTTCTTCTTCATTGGCGCAACAGCCCCACAATGGGCCAAGGCCGTCTGCCTACTGGCAGAACCCTCAAATACAGAGGTTTTCTTTTTAAGGTGTAAGCTTATAAACCCTACGTGCAACAGTCATATTAGACCCGGATTTGCGGTTTCAAGTTGATTCCGAACTACTACAAACATCCATGGCATGGCCGGGATTTGAACTCGAAACATGTGGCAAAGAACGCTAGTCACTCGGCCATCAGGTTCCCACTATTGTATCAGCAATACGCATAGTGTATATCAAAAACCATAAAACCATTCACAAGGGTATAACCTTTAAAACGCTACATATTTAAATCTATCAAACTATTCAAATGCACATTTCAACTGCAGCGTTACTGAAAATCATTTAATAAATACAAAATCTATAAGTTGAACTGCGAAATAATGATTGGCTGATCAAAACAGAGAGCAGAACAAAAGATACATTGAAAGGACATGAAAAAAAAAAGATTTTCAGGAAATCCATCAAACCTTAAAGGAATTAGTTAACTCAAATAAATTACAACACGCCGAGAACAGCTTTATCAAGGAATAAATACCCTCATGATTTGATAAACCATGTTAATTATGCTCACCTGTTTACTGGATGGAAATCAAAAGTACATCTTCTGTAGCATTATAATAATATATATATATATATAAAATTCGTAATATAATATAATATATAAAGAAATGCATAATATTTGCATCAAAATATATTCCGTCATATTGTATAATTAAACACGCGAATCTTCACTTCTTTGACGAAGCAGTTCTAGGAATAAAGAACGAAGGAGGAGAGGAAATAAATCGCCGTAATTATTTCGAAAACGGAATCTTTGAAAAGTTGCTAGGGCTTTCTTTGGCGTTCTTTCTCGTGTTTTTTGCCCTTTTTATCCCCGCCATGTTCCATTTATTACCACCCTGTTGTTGCATTTCGCCCGTTTCTTTCTATTTTGTTGTTAACTTCCATCTAAAATTCTTTTGGGAATCTTTCATTCCGCTTTCTTTCCGGAGCTTCCTTGAATAAAGAAAAAGAGCTCATTTTTAGCTTTCAATAGAGTATACGTGTTTTCTAATGGAAACTATTTCTCGTTATAAAGGACGAATACACTATACAACGGCTAATCGATATTTGTAATTCACTTATTATAGTGTGAAGGATTTTCTAAAGAAAACATTTATTTTGTATTTTGGTTTAATATCCTTATATAAAAGAAGTTTCTTTATAACCATGTTCATTTAAAATATTGGCGCACATATGAATGGAATATATATTTGGTATACATTCCGTTCATATGTGATAAATCCGGTATATACTTCGTTCATATGTGATAAATGTGGCATATATTCTATTCATTTGTGGTATATTTGGTATATATAAAACCATATGTGGCATATTTATTCCGTTGATATTTGGTATGGCATATATTCTTTAAAATATGTGGTATATGTCGTATATATCCAGATCATATATGGTATTTTGTATATATTACATTCATATGTATTATATTTTGTATGTATTCCGATCATATGTGATATATTTGCTATATATTCCGATAATATATATACATGAGCGGAATATATATTTGGTATGCATGCCATTATTATGGGATATCTTTGATATATATTAATTCATTATTTGTATGTATTAAGTTCATATGTGGTATATTTGGTATAAATTTCGTTCGTATGGGATAGTTTTGCTATGTCCAAATATATGACAAATTTTCAATTTAAAATTTCCGGGGCTTATGAAATTTTATTTTTTGCTGTTTTAGGCTGCTGACACTGTCACTATCCTTGACACTATTGTGAAATTTGGTGTCAAAATATTCATTAGTGTTTGAGTTACGCGTGTCTTTGTGAGACGCTAAAACTGATTCTGGCGATTTTTGAAATGTCTGAATTAATTGAGCGAAGAACCAGCATTCAATTTTGTTTGCGGAAACGTATAGAATGTTGCAGATGGCTATTCCTATACCGAAAGAAATGTTTACAAGTGGCATAAACAGTTCAAAGAAGGCAGAGAACGCGTTGAATACGAAGTGCCCTCTGGTCGACCATCCACCTCAACCGACGAAGCTCACGTTCAAATAATTATAGATTTGGTGCTTGCAAACAGTCGATTTACAATTAGAGACCTTGCTGATGATGTTGGAATTTCAAAAGGATCGGTCAATTCTATTTTGGGCCTCTTACTCGTCAAATCTCGATTGGTACCAAAAACACTGAATGCGCCAGCTCACACTGCATTGATCCTTCGTGACTCATTCGCCAAAAATAAAACTCATATTTGATTTGGTATTATTGCTTGCACCAGTCGCTTAATTTATTGATACGTATCGTACGAATTTAATAACTGCCAGCGTTATTAAATTCGCTATTTAAATGAAGCGTGTATCCTGATGCCTGGCCTGTTTCAATCATGTTTATGCATGTATTTGCAAAGCAGTATCCTAGAACATCTGCATGTGTTAATCGAATCTCCGATGTGGTCTGTCTCTTTGAACTGGATGGTGCAATCAAGTTGCCCGTCTCCCTGAGACAGCAAAGTGTAGTAGTTGCAGTTCGATTCGATAGAAGACGATCCATAGAAAAACTTTCGGCGCAAACCCACATATTTAACTGACATTCAACATAAATAATTATCATTTCGAATTATTGCGCAGATGTGTAATATTTTTTGACGAACTAGATAATAACTATATTTTATTTATTAGCCTCCTGGTGGGCCAACACCGTCTGCCTCCTGGCATATTCCGAAAAATGAGATGATTTTCCTCTTAATTTTAGAGTTGTCAGCCCGACGCCCAATTTTTTTCAGTCATATCAGACCACCACTGCCTTTTTACAGTTTGGGAATGATGTCGGTGAGAAGTCTGATTGGGCTCTGTGATCCTCAACGGTTATATGAGACCGGGACCTACAGCTTTAAGTGGATTCTGAGCCACTACAAACATCCATGGCACCACCGGGATTCGAAGCCGAAACCTGCGGTACAGAGCGCCAGAGCGCTAGTCGCCATCAGGCTCCAGTCATGTCAGATCGGGATATACAGTTTAAAATGGGTGCCGACCACCACAAACATCTACGGCACAGCCGGGCTCAACCCGAATAACTGAACGCCAGAGAACTAGTCACTCGGCCATCAGGCCCATTATATTTTATAAATATCAATTATAACGCAGCGTGTTTAGTATATTATATTAAATTTTCAAATTATAATTAACTTATAAGTTAAAAAAGAATCATTTTAGAACTTTAAAAATGTTCTCTAGAAGAAATAGTATTTTTTTCCGCTTATATTTATTTAATTTCCTTATATTTCCTGGAAATAATCACTTTAAAAAATTGTACATCATCCATTTCAAATCTCAATCCGTGTATAGTATTTCAATTTTGTTATAACTTCATTTTTTTTTTTTTTTTTTAATTTCATTAATTTATTTTAACACATTTTTTCACGACAATGGAATTTAAAAATTTACGCATATAAAATATACATTGGATTTTTATAAAGCAATTAAGCCCTGAAATTATTATAAATTAAGTTATAAAACGATATTGTTTCTTACACAAAAAGTTATGTACTTTGAATTATTGCAATAATATAAATCTTTATTATAACATTTTAATGCATTGCTTTAAATGCATTGAAATTGCATTTTTTATCTAATTAAAAAAAGAAATAATTATAATTTATTCGCACATTTTTTATTATACTCAAACGAATTTTTTTGAAGTCATGTTATGATAAATACAATAAATTCCTTTATTAAATAAAAAACATATATTTATCATTAGCTATTGGGGACTGATTTTTATTATTTTCGGCTATAAATAAATTTTATAATGCATTTCTTTGAAGAATAAATGTTAGATACAGTGGAGAAAGTTTAGTTTCAAATGAGCTACACTACCAATATATCTGAATAATTCATTGGTCGACTGTTACATAGCTTTTATATTGTTTTTCTCAGAACTGGACTCTAACTTATGATAGCATGGCGATTTGTGTATTCTTTACTGCAGGGCCATACAAAACATGTCCTGATCACACGGACTTTTATTAGGGTGCTTCTCACTTTTTTAATTTTTACCTTTAAGACATTTAAAATATTTTTAACTGTTTATATGGCTTTTTGTTAAGAATGTCTGATCTTTTCCCTTTCTAACATTGATTTGTTTAAATTTTCCTTTTTGTTTCTATGGTAAGGGGCCTGATGTGTATGGATTAAGTTCTAATAAAGTCGTAGTTGACAACAATTTCAATGAATATTATGCATCACGATTACGGTTTGGTTATGTCTTTCTACGGTCATCTTGTGCACACGAGGGCTAAACAGACTGAGGCCTACAATTTAAAGTGGATTCCGAACCACTAACAGACAGCGATGTCACTGACAGGACTCTAACACAAAACCTGTGGTACCGAGCGCCAGAGCACTAGCCATCATGCTCATTAAAATTATGTGATGTCAACAATGAAAAAGACTTTACGTATAGATAATCATTTTAAATAAATATTATTATCTATTAAATAATACAATCAACAATTATATTACTCTTAGCGTTTTGTAATAGATGACATAAATTCTATTACTGTATTTTTGTTGCATTTTCGAGACTAATAATTAGTAATAATTTATAATTTTGTTTTGATCAATTTAAATTTATCAGGATTCATTAATATTAAGGATATTTATTGTAAAATTATTCAAAAATTTAATATAAAAAAAGCTTTAGAACAATATTAAATTACTACATATAAACTCAACGTTATTAAATTTATTATCGCTCTGAACATACAAAAGAAAATAAGTATTCATTTCCTAATTGTAAAAATTGTAAATAATTATTAAATTTTTGAGACTAATAATTAATAATAATTTATAATTTTGTTTTAAACAATATAAATTTATAATATTAAGGAAATTTCATATAAAAAAATTCAAGTATTTAATATAAAAAATATCTTTAGAAATTTATTGAATTCCATATTATCTCATCATTATTAAATTTATCATTACTCTATGAACGTACAATAGAATATATATATATTCATTTCCCTAATTATAATGCTATCTCCCATTAAATATTCAAATTTATTATAACTTTTTATCTGCTAGATAAATGACATTTTTGTTATATTTTTGAGAAAAAAAATTTTAAAAAATTTAATTTTTTTTTACAATTTTTTAATTATTTTTATAGCATTTTTTTATATTAAATACTTGATTTTTTTTCATATTAAATTTCCTGAACATTGTAAATTTATATTGTTCAAAACAAAATTATAAATTATAGTTTTGCACAACATAATTTTGTAATACTAAGCAAATTCAATATAAAAAATAAAGTATTTAATATGAAAAAAGGCTTTAGAATGATATTGAATTCCATTTAAACTGAACATTATTAAATTTATTATCACTCTGAACGTACAAAAGAAAATAAATATCCATTTCCTTAATTATAATGCTATCTCTCAGCAAATAACTTATTCTCGTTTATTGCAGCTTTTTATCTGCTAGATAACTATCAGACTGGGCATAAAGAGATTCCAATTTAGAAAATTGCAGAAGCTCTCCAATCAAGAGCATTATTTACATCTGCATTTGTTTTGGTTTTTGTGCTCTTGGCTCTTTTTGTCCGATTCTCCTCGCCAAATCCCAGACTACCACGACCTAATCCTTTGTTAATTACTGGGGATTGGACGACTCTCATTTCCTTCCATGCCCTGCAATATCCGGCTGATGACTCCAGTTGGATTGTAGGGCAAATGTGTGTTATTCCGTAAACTGTATTCAGATAAATAAATTGCAGATAGTTTCAACTATTGTAAAATAAAGTTGTCTGGAGTAAATACTGAAGTTATTGCAAGAGTTTCAACAAAATATTATCAATTGTATCCAATAATATAAATAACACAATAGTTAGAAAATGCATGGTGGTTATTTTGATATTGATGGTATGCAATATGTGGCTGATGTTTTGAATTTATATGTGAATGTAAATGTGTATTTCTCCTGATATTCGTATGGATAAATATATTTCAAATGGTGACAACTACAACTATGTTGTACAAGAAAGCTATTCAAAGTAGAGACTTTAAGAAATTATAGCAACGGTTTCAACAAAAAATTAGCAATTAGCTTTTCATCTGTCACTATAGTAAGAACACACGGATACACAACATAATGCATTATCGAAAAAACAGATGTGTTGAGTTTTCGTTCGTAGAACTCATGTGAGTAGTGCCCAATACTTTGAATTTGAAATATAAATTTTCTTTCTTTATAAATTGTTAATAAATGTATCTAAACTTTTATAACACGAAAAATAATATCCTTGCTACAATCGAATATCATATCGGTTAAAAATTAGTTTGCATTCATTCGCTTAGATGCAAGGTATTTAGTTTAAAAATATATATATATCAATATTTGAAGGTTAATTTTGTTTTATGTAAGACAGAGAAAATGAATAAGGTCCATCTGCTTGTTTGCTCGGGACTGGATTCGAACTTCTTCGTGATTTGTGTACTCTTTACTGAAAGGCAAGAATAACATATTCTGATCACACGGACTTATGTTATAGTGCCTCTACTTCTTAAAATTTTTATTCTTGGGACATTAACTGACAGGTTTCGAGAGGTTTTAACTGACAAATATTTAAGTGGAACAAGGTTTTAACTGACAAGTATTTAAGTGAAACAAGGTTTTAACTGACAAGTATTTAAGTGGAACAAGGTTTTAACTCTTTTTTCTTTTGCTTTTGTAAAGGATGTCTGGACTGTTTCTTTGTAATATTGATTTGTTGTATTTTAATATTGATTTGTCCTTTTTGGTTCTACGGTAAGTGACCAAATTTGTATGGATTGAGTTCTAATAAAGCCATAGGTAACAACAACAATTTCAAAATAATATTAACTATTATAATTAAGTGACGTCAACAATTAAAAGGATTTCACGTATATATCTACTTCTTAAATAAAATAAAAAATAATTATTATTATCAATTAAATAAAGCCGCCGACACTTAGATTATTCTTTGTTTTTTTATAGGTGATAACATCAATTTTATTACTTTATATTTGTTGCATTTTCAAGACTAATAAGTACTAATAGTTTTTTTTTTTTTATCAATCTAAATTTAATATAATTCATTAATATTGAGGAAATTGGGTAAAAAAAATTCAAGCAATTAATATTAAAAAGCTTTAGAACGTTATTAAATTCCATGTAAACTCCACATTAATAGACTTATCATTACTCTGAAAGATTATACAAAGAAAATATATGTCCATTTCCCTAATTATAATGCTATCTCTCAGCAAATAACTCATTCTCATTTATTATAACGTTTTATCTGCTAGATGACTATCAGACGGGGCATAAAGGGATTCCAATTTAGAAAATTGCAGAAGCTTTCCAATCAAGAGCATTATTTACATCTGAATTTGTTTCGTTTCTGGTGTTTTTTGCTCTTTTTGTCCCATTCTCCTCGCCAAATCCCAGACTAGCACGACCTAATCCTTTCTTAATTACTGGGGATTGGACGATTCTCATTTCCTTCCGTGCCCTGCAATATCCGGCTGATGACTCCAATTGGATCGTATTGTGAATGTGTATTATTCAGTAAACTGTATTTAGATAAATAAATTGCAGACAGTTTCAGCTACAACTATGTTGTAAAATAAAGCTTTTTTCAGAATAAAGACTGAAATTCTTATAACAGTTTCGACAAAAAATTAGCATTACCTAAAACAATATTCAGAAAATAAATGTTTTATTTTTATTTTTTTATATTGATGGTATTCAATATGTGGCCGATATGTTTAATTGCATAATTATGTATGACTCTAGGTTGCTGCAAGTGTATAAATAAATTCCATTTAATGATAGCTAAACCTATGTTGTAAAATAAAGTGGTTTATAGTAAAGACTGAAATTATTGCAACAGTTTCAGCAGAAAATTAGAAATTCTTACCTATAATATAGTAATATTAAAGAAATAAAACAATATTTAGAAAATACACAATGGTTATTTTAATATTGAAGATATGCAATACGTAGCTGATATGTTTAATTCCACTGTGCTTATATGTAGCTAATAGATTGAGTTGTAATAACAACAATTTGAAAGAATATTATACATTAGAATTATGCGATGTCAACAATGAAAAAGACTTTACATGTAGACCAACTTTTTAAATAACTATTATTATCCATTAAATAATACTATCAATATTTAGTTACTCTTAGCGTTTTGTAATAGGCAATGGCATAAATTATATCACTTTAATTTTGTTGCATTTTTGAGACTAAAAACTACTAATAATTTCTAATTTTATTTTGTCAAATTTAAATTTATCATAATTCATTAATATTTAGGAAGTTTGATAAAAAAATTAAAACAGTTCATATAAACAAAAAACCTTTAGCACATTATTAAATTCATATAAACTGCATTATTAAATTTATCATTGCTCTGAAAGTACAAAAAAAATAAATATCCAAACCCTAATTCTAATACTAACTCTCAGTAAATAATTAATTCTCTTTTATTATAACGTTTTATCTGCTACATAACTATCAGACTGGCATAAAGAGATTCCAATTTAGAAAATTGCAGAAGCTTCTCCAATCACGAGCATTATTTACATCTGCATTTGTTTTGATTCTTGTGCTCTTTGCTCTTTTGTCCGATTCTGCTCGCCAAATCCCAGACTACCACGATCTAATCCTTTGTTAATTACTGGGGATTGGACTGTTCTCATTTCCTTCCTTGCCCTGCAATATCCGGCTGATGACTCCAATTTTATCGTAGGGCAAATGTGTATTATTCAGTAAACTGTATTTAGATAAATAAATTGCTGACAGTTTCAGCTACAACTATGTTGTAAAATAAAGCTGTTCAGAATAAAGACAGAAATTCTTATAACAGATTCAACAAAAAATTAGCAATTTTAATCAAGAAAATAGTAATATAAAATAAGTAAAACAATATTTATAAAATACGTCATGATTATTTTGATATCGATGGTATGTAATATGTGGCTTTTGCGTAGAATTTCATTGTATGTGTATTGCTCCAAACAATGCATATGGATAAGTAAATTTCAATTAGTGACAGATACAACTATGTTGTAAATAAAGTTGCTCACAGTAAGTATTACAAAAAATTATTGCAAAAGTTTCAACAGAAAATTAGCAATTCTTACCTATAAAATAGTAATATAGAATAACTAAAACAATATTTATAAAATACATAATAGTTATTTTGGTATTGATGGTATGCAAAATGTAGCTGATGGAATGAGTTATAATAAATCAATGGGTAACAACAACAATTTTATAGAAGATTATCTATTACATTTATGCGATGCCTAGAATAAAAAATGCTTTACGTATAGATCAACTTTTTAAATAAATATTATTATCAATTACATAGTGCCATCAACATTTAGATTACACTTAGCCGTTTGTAATAGATGACAACATAAATTTTATTACTTTTTTTTTTTGTTGCATTTTCGAGACTAATAACAACTAATAATTTGCAATTTTGTATGGATCAATATAAATTTATTTTTTCTTCCTTAATATTAAAGAAATTTAGTTTTAAAATATTCTATCATTTAATATATAAAAAAATTAAGAACATTATTAAATTACATCTAAACCCAACGTTAATAAATTTATCATTACTCTGAACATAAAAAAAGAGAATAAATATCCATTTCCCTTAATTATAATGCTATCGCACAGCAAATAATTCATTCTCATTTATTATTACTTTTTATTTGCTAGACAAATATAAGACTGGGCATAAAGGGATTCCAATTTAGAAAATTGCAGAAGCTTTCCAATCACGAGCATTATTTACATCTGCATTTGTTTTGGTTCTCGTACTCTTTACTCTTTTTGTCCCATTCTCCTCGCCAAATCCCAGACTACCACGACCTAATCATTTGTTAATTACTGAGGATTGGACGACTCTCATTTCCTTCCAAGCCCTGCAATATCCGGCTGATGACTCCAATTGGATCGTAGGGCAAATGTGTATTAATCAGTAAACTGCATTTAGATAAATAAATTGCTGACAGTGTCAGCTACAACTATGTTGTAAAATAAAGCTGTTCAGAGTAAAGACTGAAATTCTTATAAAAGTTTCAACAAAAAATTAGTAATTTTATATTACTATTGTTTGGGCTATAATAATAAATACAATATTTAGACAATATATAATGGCTATTTTGATATTGATAGTATGCTATATGTGGTCGATTTGTTTATTCGCACTGGGATACAGATGTGTATTACTCGAGATGTTGGACATGGATAATTAGAGACAACTACAACTATGTTGAATAAGGTTGTTCAGAGTAAGGATTGAAATTCGTGCAACTATTCAGCAATAAGTAAACAATTCTGAATTATAGAATTTAGAAAATACATGATGGTTATATTTAAATTGATACTATGCAATATGTGGCTTTTGTGTCCAATTAATTAATAGTACATGTGTGTATTATTCGATATGGTATATTTATATCAATAAATCTCAAGTGGTGACAGTTAAAAAAACTGTTGAGAGTAAGGACTGAAATTCTTGCAACAATTTCAGCAATAAATCAACAAATCTGATGAAAAGAACAGCAAATTATTATAAATAGAAGAACGTTTAGAAATTACATTATGGTTATTTTTGACATTGATACTGTGCAATATGGGGCTGTTATGTTCATAGTACAAGAGTGTATTATTCGATATACTATATTTAGGTAAATAAATTTCAAGTGCTGTAGTACAACTATGTCGCTATATTTGTTGCTCAGAGTAAGAGATGGAATTTTTGCTGAAACATAAGAAAAAATTAAGCAATTGTAACAAAAAAACAATGGCATACCATTTAGGAAAAAAATGTATATATGTATGTATGCATGTATGTATTTCCCAAGTACCGAGCTTAAGTTGTTCATGATTAGAACAATTGTTATGTTGTAAATTCAGCGTTATGAAAATAGCCTGGTGAAAATTCGCCTGTTCACTCCACAATTTTGGCTAAGCATTCCAAAAAGGAGTTAATCTGGAAGTGGTCACTACACCATCTTTACTACACTCATGTCCATAAATTAAGCATAATTCAGAATCACACAGAAATTGAACTCTAAAATAAAAATTTCACCTGTAGAATTATCACACATCTTGAAGAAGAATATGCAAATTACAGGAAACCACCAGATGGCGCGGATAGTACGTCACAATGACGAGAGTGTAAGATAGGGGTATATAAGGAATAGTGACAAAGAAGTAAAATTGTTCACAAGCGCTTTAAAAGACTTTCAGAGCAATAACCGCAAAGTTATTGCACAAAGGAAGCATTTGGATGATTTTTTAAGTGGTTGAATTATCGGACGACTGGAATGTGGACGTCCAGGTTTAGTTTGCAGTCTGATTCTCACCGGACTTTCATATGGAGAGCGCCAGATACCCGTTACCACCATGAGAACCCCATTGAACGACACCGTTACGGTGGTGCAGGATGGCGTGTTTGGGGAGGAATTATTCTTGGTTCCAGAACTGACCTGCATGTTTAGAGTGTAACGATTACAGGCCACATCTATCGGGATGTCATTCTGAAACAACATGTACGTTTGTTTCGGGGTGCCAAAGGTGCTGAATTTCTGTTTATGGATGACAACGCCCGTCCTCACCGTGCAAACATTGTAGACGAATGCCTTCAAATGGAGGATATCACCCGCATGGATTGGCCAGCATACTCACCGGACTTGAATCCAATAGAGCATGTGTGGGATATGCTTGGCCGACGAATTGCAGCCCGTCAAACCCCTCCCACCTGTCAACCGGAACTTCGGAGGGCATTGCTTGATGAGTGGTGTAATATTCCCCAAGATCAGATTGATAATTTGATACTCAGCATGCCTAGGCGTTGTAAGGCCTGTATTGCATCGTCCGGGAGACATACTCCATATTAACCATCATACTAACCATGTTATACTGTTTTTTGTAAATAGGTTCTCTTTTAAAATTTGCTCCAGGGAGTAAAAATCGCAATTTTTATTAATTATGTCAAACATATAGCATCTTTTTGGTCTTTACCTTTTTTTTAATAAATAGATTTTACAAATAATTAAAATTTGTTTTGATTCTGTCTCTTTCTTTGCCTGAACTTCATTATCCTTAATTTATAGACATGAGTGTATTTTGACCTAGCAGAATAAATACACTGGTGTGCAAAATTTAAGCAACAATGTAAAATTTAGCAGATAGCCATGAAATTTCAGAAAAGGAGGTCTGGAGATTAGTACATTGAACACGTAAGTTAGTAGAAACGTCATGCGTATGCAAATATCAGGAACGAAGCATGGGAAGCGACGTGAACGTCCGCAAAAAGCATGATGCCGGCGCGTGCAGCTCTACAGTAGAATAAAAGGAAGGACGGAGACGCAATTCAACATATTCGCTGCAAGTGCTAGTGAGTTAGTTCGCGAAATATGGCTAGAAGAAATCACCTGGACGACTTGACATGTGAAAGAATGATCGGAAAGCTGGAGGAGGGACGTACTGTCACCAGTGTAGCTGCAGAGTTCGGAATCAACAAAAGTGTCATTTCGAGCACTTGGAAAGCGTTCCAAACCCCAGATACAGCTGTTAAAAAGGTTGGTGGTGGCCGCCCGAGGAAGGCAACTGCAGGGGATGACCGATATATCGTCCTGCAGGCGAAAAGAGGCCGACAGCAGTCAGCCAGCGTCATTGCTCAGAAACTGTGTGCAGCAACGGGGAGACAAGTGTCGCGGTTTACTGTGGCCAGACGCCTTCACAAAGTGGGCCTATTCGTCCACCATCCTGAACGCTGCCTCCCGTTGAAAGTTGGCCACCGACGCCACCGTTTACAGTGGTGCAGAAACCACAAAAACTGGACAACTTATCAATGGAGTCGTGTCCTCTTTACGGATAAGAGTCGGTTCTGTACCAGAAGCGATTCTCGACGCATTTTGATTTGAAGAGAGGTCGGGACCCGGTTTTATCCCAGTAACCTCAAGGAAAGACACCGTTATGGTGGTTCTGGAGTTCTTGTCTGGGGAGGCATTCTGCTGAACGGGCGAACTGAGCTCCACGTTTTCGACAGAGGGTCTGTAACCGGGGATCGCTATTGTGAGGAGGTACTCCTTCCCCATGTGCGTATGTAACGAGGTGCCATTGACCCAGACTTCATTTTTATGGATGACAATGCACAGCCACATCGGACTCTTGCTGTTCAGGAGTTGCTAAAAGTGAAGATATCACTCGAATGGATTGGCCAGCGTACTCCCCTGATTTAAATCCCATCGAACATGTGTGGGATGCTTTGAGGAGACGCATTGCAGCACGCTTACATCCTCCGGAGAACACCCAACAACTCAAACAGATGCTGTTTGAGGAATGGCCACTGCTACCGCAAGAAATTTTGCACCATCTGGTTCTGAGTATGCGGAGACGGTGCGAAGTAACCATTGCAGTGAGGGGAGGGCATATCCCATATTAAGGAACATCTGCTTGTTGTTCTTCCTCTTGGATAGACAATCATAAATCACGATACTATGCGTTCAATAAAGCTTGGTTTTGTTTGATTCCATACCGTATGCATTGTATTCCTTTTTTCAGCGCCGATGCTTTCGTCATTCTTTACGTACATAATACTCTCCCTCATTTCTGAATGTCATGTCGCTCAGATGATTTCACGTGGAGTTAAGCAGCAGGTGGGTTTTTTGCCATAAGTGTTGCACACCCGTGTAGTAGGAATAAGAATGAATTAGTAGGTTTTTCCATTTTTAAGCCAAGAGGCTCATCACGGGATGAGTGTATATTGTTTGGCAAGCATTTACCGTTATACTATTTTGCATTTAGCAAACCGTTTGATTCTTTTCCGATTGATTTCTATGGGGTGCTTTCCGATCGTAATCATGGTATGCACTTTCGTACTTTCATTACATGCGTTGCACTGAAAAACTGGTTAAATATGGATAGATAAATGCTTATGTTGAGAAATTTGTGAATTAATGGTTTTATTGTTTTAACTAACACGCGGGAATCTATTTCGTAATCTTGAATTAATACTTCTTTAAAATACAATTTTAAATGTTTTTAAAAAGGAATTTAATATGCTTTAAAAAAAAGAATTTTTTTTGTTTTAAAAGCTATTTTATTGAATATTTTATTGTTATCCTAATCTGTATTATAATATAGCATATCAGATTGGTAACTTTTAATGAATATCTGTAATGCTTATTTATTGATCAGAGGTAATTCTAACTAATTTAAAAATAGTTCAAGCTTTAATTGAAAGGTTATGACGCTTTACAATAGTAAGTTGGCGACTACCTATACTAATGTGAAGAAAAGGTAAAGAAGTCGTACCAACCAACAACTTTTAAGAAAAATGCTTCATTTCTTTGAAACTGATATGAAATATAATGTTTCTAAAGATTTGTCATTTTCTACGTTCAGTAAATAAAATTATTTTTCATATTTTGTATGTTTTAACGAATTTTGTGTACTATGTTAATTATTATTACATTTTAATTTGTGTAGTTTCTGAAGGGATTTTTATTGTTTCCTGACTTTTGAGGCGGTATTTAACATTGATAGGCCAAATAGTTTTGATTAATAAACTATACAAAAAGAGATATGGCGATACTGCGTTAATTATAGTACGAAAAGGATGGAAGAAGTTAAAAAGAAGCTAAAAACTGTATTCCATTCGAATAGGGAAGTGCTCTCTATTTTATTATTAATCTTTCTGACCTATGAATTTATCTTGCTTCTTCCCGGAATAGGTACTGGAGTTTTCTGTAGTAGGATTTGGAACTTGACTTGCTAACTCAACGTGCTAACTAAGTTAGAAGCTGCAGTTTATATATAATTTATTAAAAATTTGCATTTAAAAACAAATTAATAGTTCTAATTTATATTATTATAATTCATTTCATTATGAACTAATTATATAGTAATAATACTTTTTATAAATATATATATATATATATATATATTATATATATATATTATATATATATAAATATATAAATATATATATATATATATATATATTATAATATAATATTTTATTACAATTATAATAATTTCATTATAATTCATTTCTGTTTTTAATTACAGATTAGCTATTTCTTGTCTTACAATATTTTTATCTGTCTGCAGTCGATTAAATTAAATCATTTTGATTTTATATAGTTCGAAAAAAGGCAGTGACGAGTTTCTAATCCATTTATTTTGCAAATTTACTTTTTATAAATTTCTTTCTTTCCATTATTGATGACATTTACCCCTTCAAAAACCTATGAGTGCATTGCTAAGGAACTTTTTTCCAGGGCAAATCGTATTCATTTCACTAGATGATAGGCCAAAGGTTTACCGGAAAGTGTTTTTGGCGAGTATTTTATAAAACCAACAAGCCGCAACTATTTTTCAAACACTTCTTGTAATGCTTTAAGAAATAGAGAAATATTAAAAAAATTTCAAGCAAGTTGGTTTTTAATTTACAACGAAAATCACTAAACGAGAAATTAGCTCATGTTAATTTGAAATAAAAAATATGATTAATTGTTTTATTAAAATAATTTAAAAGTATCATTCAATCTGATACTCAAATACTGCTTCCATTTAATATCATATATAATTAAATAATTTTTTTAACGCTGAAATTTTGAAATATATATATATTTTTAAAAAAACAGGACGAGAATTGCATATTGGGTACTTGGTATTCATTGTTCTTTTATGCAAGAAAATTTTATTTTTTTATCAAAAGTGCAATATTGCCATCATATATGCATCATATTTGTCATTTCTTATCCCACTTGGTCGACAGTAACATCTTGATCAAGTCCATGAAGAAATATGTTTTCATGGAAGATAAGAAAAAGGGGAGAGTGCAGCTTCTGTTATGATGGAGCACCCCTAGGTACAAGTGGGACTTGGCTCCGGGCAACGGGCGTACCTGTTACGGAATTCCTATGTGATTTTAGGAACCACAAAAACCTCCACATCTTAAAGTAGTTAAAATATTTGCCCAAAATGAAGTTTCTTAAATTGAAGAGTAGTAATAAAAAACAAAAATAAAGAATTTAAGAGAAACATCTGTTGCTTGGGAACAATTAAAGCAAGAGACCGAAAAAGCTAAAGCTATAGGTATAATTAAGAGTCTGTTGACGATGCCCCCAAAAAAATAATTAACATAAAAATAATTAACATAAAAAATGATGAAATAATCAGTAAAATGAGTTGTATAAATGAACTATTGAATTAGAAACTTTGCTCCTTGTCACTGAAGAAGGGCAGTCCCTTCTGGGAGTAGTTTTAAGGGAAACTACTCCGCCTTTACGTATCGTATGGAAAAAACTCGGAAATCTTCCACCAGGTAGTTTGACTATCGGCGCAAGATGCTGAATATCACAAACGCCATTGAGTCTCTTAGTTTTTTTGTTTGTTTCTGTTTTTGTTTTGAAACAGTGTGTTCAACAAAGCCACCGGCTGATTGAACCTCAGTCCTAATGCTCGCTAAGGAAGCACGTTACCACTGACCTACGAGCCAAGCTGAGACAATATTTAACTTACTGTAACAATTGTATGTATCCATATGAACCATTTATTGTATAATTGTTATATTTATATCTCGTCTAAGTTACTGGTTGTTAACTTGTCAAAATACTGACCTCTGTATGTATCCTGACAAAAGTAATTGGAAATTTATATGCTTATTCCTGGGATCGCCCTTTAAGAAAAGGCAGAAAGGCAGAAAGTCCCTGCATAAAATTTGAAAGTGAGAGAATAAGGGATATCTTTTAGATGTTTTCCTGTGGTTAATTGTTCTAAATTGTAGTGTAAACAAGGAACAATGATGTCACATTAAAATGGTATCGTCATGTCTTCATTGCAACACACTTATAAGGCGGATAGGATTAAAAAACGAGGTAAAATGAGTCCACATCATTATCATTATAGTAACCCATTAAAAGATAAATTATGAGCAATTGTCAAATTATTTGATGAAATCATTACTGAGAAATTTTTTTAAAAAAAGTTCTGCATTTTTTTTTTCTATTTAAGAAATGCTATATCAATTTGTTAACAATTTCGAAAATTTATTCAATAACTTAATAAGTCATAGTTTTATTCAGTCAATTTTAATTTATAGCAATTTGGCTGATGCACGGATAATTCGCCAAATGGGTAGGATATCGCCAAATATGGTAAACCACTTCATTGTCTCATGGTGAACATGAAAGCATTTAATCGAGGTCCACGCGTTCAATAATATAAGACAATGATTTAAGATGCTAACGAGGGGATCAGAATGTTGGGAAGAATGAGGAGGGGGGAAGGGGTGTTGCCTTTAAGAAAAGGGGTGCCTTGATATATAGGGAACGATAAGGGGTCTTTCATAAACGATGCAATCTTCTTCTCACCAAGTACCGAAATCTACCCATTACAGTACTTGGCGAACACCTTGATGATTTGCAGTGTCAATTAAAGGGTCACTTCAAAAAATCGTTTTTGATAGCGAATCGATGAAGGGAGGTGTTAAAAAAAAAAAAAAAAAAAGTTCTTTAAGCAGATACAGAATGGCTGGAAATTAATTTTAAGCGAAATTTGTTATTAGAGGATACGTTAAGTGGGGTTTTGAGGCAAGTAAGTAAATTTGAGTAGGCTCTGTTGGAGCATAAAAGAGTGCCATTTAATGCCAATGGGGTTTGCTTTAATCTTGTAGCAGATTTTGTTATGATTGTTTAATAACTTTCAATCTCCCTGCTCTTTGGAAATATTTTTCTGGATTAGAATGGACTTTTGTACTAAAATGTTTATGAGAGATTTTTTTTTAGGCTGTAAAGGATTTGGATAATTTGTTTTTGTGAGTGTTGTAATCGTTATTGTTTTTAACTTTCATGAGCGGAAAATTAAAATAAGTATTTTATTAACGGAAAATTGAAATATTTTATGAATGGAAAATCAAAATAAGTATTTTATGAATAGACAATTAAAATAAGTATTTTATGAATAGAAATTTAAAATAAGTATTTTATGAATAGAAAAAAAAACACAAATTCTTTTAAGCCATTATAGTGTTTATCCTAATACATTTAGACGTAAATTTATTAAAACATCAGCTATTTCCAAATTGCACTATAAAATCATTATATTTTCAAAAAATTTCAATAAAAGTGATAATTTTATTAATTCAATTTTAATTTTCAGTAATTTGGCAGATGCACGGATAGTTCGCCAAATGCCTAGAATATCGCCAAATATGGTAAACTCCTTCATTGTCTCAAGGTGAACATCAAAGCATTTAATCGTGGTCTCAGCGTTCAATAATCTAAGACAATGATTTAAGATGCTGATGAGGGGGATCAGAAAGAGTGAGGAGGGGTTGTCTTTAAGAAAGGGGTGTCTTGATATAGATGGAACGATAAGGGGGTCTTTCATAAATGATGCAGTCTGCTACTCCCTAAGTACAGAAATCTACTCATTACAGTACTTGGCGAACACCTTGATGATTTGCAGTGCCAATTAAAGGGTCACTGCAAAAAAATCTTTTTTTTTATAGCGAATCGATAGAGGGAGATGTTCTTTAAAAAAAAAAAAAAAGTTCTTTAAGCAGATACAGAATGGCTTGGAAATTAATTTTAAGTGAAATTTGTTATTCGAGGACACGTTAAGTGGGGTTTGAGGCAAGTAAGTCAATTTGAGCAGTCTGTGCTTTATAATAAAACAGTGTCATTTAATGCCAATGGGGTTTGCTTTAATCTTCAAGCAGATTTTGTTATGATTGTTTAATAACCCTGCTCTTTGGGAAGATTATGTTGTATTATAATGGATTTTTGTAATATTATGTTTATGAGACATTTTTTAAGGCTGTAAAGGATTTAGATAATTTATTTTTCTGATTGTTGTAATCGTTATTGTTTTTAACTTTTATGAACGGAAAATTAAATTAAGTATTTTATTAACGGAAAATTTAAATATTTTATGAATAGAAAATTAAAAAGAGTATTTTATTAATAGAAAAAAATCCACAAATTATTTTCAGCCATTATGTTGTTTATTCTAATCCATTTAGAGACATAAACTCATGTTTGTGAAAATTGCAACACCATGAAGGACTCACGCGAGTGAGCTGAAATTTTCAGGAAATGCAAATTAGCACATGTTATGTAAATGATTAGAATTTCAAATCCGTAGCGCATGCGTATGCTGAGCAGCGCCCTCTGAACGGCGGATGGATCCGAATAAATAGAATCGGTGGTTATCTGCTAGTGGTAAACGTTAGCTCAATTGTTACTTATGCCTCTTCGACGAAAGAGAGCGAGTTTTGAACAACTTACAGAGTTTGAACGGGGGAGAATCATCGGCCTTCGTGAAGCTGGACTGTCTTATCGTGCAGTAGCCGCTCGTGTGCTGCGTAACAGCAACACAGTGATGCGTCTTTGGAAGCAGTGGACGGACGAGTGTCGGACAACTCGGAAATCCGGGAGTGGACCTCGAAATGTGACGTCAGCTCGCGATGATAGACACCTGGTCCGCATGGCGCTGACGGACCGTACAGCTTCCTGTAGACAATTGGCAGCACAGTGATCAAGAGCTACAGGTGTTTCATTGTGTGCTTCATCAATTCGTAGACATTTGCTGCAGCGTGGACTGCGCGCAAGGACTCCTTTATACAGGATCCTTCTCACGCTAAACCATCGCCGCCTGCGGCTACAATGGGCCGCTCAGCATAGAGACTGGCGTGCTGATTGGCAGCATGTCGTGTTTTCCGACGAATTCCGCTTTAATTTGTGGTACCATGATGGCCGCATTCGTGTCAGACGCTATGCCGCTGAACGCCACAGTGGACGAACACCCGGAGTTATGGTCTGGGGTGCCATAGCATATCATGGACGATCTCAATTGCTAAGAATTGTGGGCAATCTGAACAGTAACCGGTACATCAGTGCAGTTCTACAGCCCCAAGCTGTTCCCTTCCTTCAAAGCTTGCCAGGCGCTGTATTTCAACAGGACAATGCCCGCCCTCATATCGCTAGGACTGTTCAATCCTTCTTTGCAACGCGGCAGGTACAGCTTCTTCCTTGGCCTGCGTATTCCCTGGATATGTCGTCGATTGAACATGTGTGGAATTTCGTTGGTCTTCGTCTCGCTCGTGATCCTCGTCCTGTTGCTTCTGCAGACGAACTTTGGGTGCGCGTACAAACAATATGGAATGCTCTTCCTCAGGCAGACATTCAAAATTTGTTTGACTCCATGCCACGTCGTGTAGCAGCACTTATTGCGGCGCGTGGTGGCTACACAAAATACTGATTCCGATCTCTTGTTATTGTTTGTTTGCTTTGAACATTTAATCATTTATTTGTGCCACTACCACTCAACTGTGTATTAAATTTCATTCAATTATGACGATTCCTTCATGGTGTTGCAATTTTCACAAACATGAGTTTATTTATTAAAACATCAGCAATTTCCAAATTGCACTATAAAATCATTACATTTTCGAAAAATTCTGTAATTGTTTTATCCTATTTAAGAAGTGTTATATAATGCGATATCAATTTGTTAACAATTTCGAAAATTCATTCAAGAAGGTATTAAGTGATAATTTTATTCCTTCAGTTTTAATTTACTCAATTCCTTCTATTATCTCACACTCTCCGTATATATATCGTATTCAAATATTCAATCAGTAATAAAATACTTTTTATTCTTCCACTAAAGTGCAAATTAATTTATTTTTTTTGAACTTGTAGTGGATGACACTGGATGTTCATACAGTTTCTTCAAATATTAATTCAGTCATTAGTTTTAATTAATTAATTTAAGTTTTTTTTAGATTTAAGTTGCATATATCT
Organism: Caerostris darwini; assembly: GCA_021605075.1. Lineage (NCBI taxonomy): Eukaryota > Metazoa > Arthropoda > Arachnida > Araneae > Araneidae > Caerostris > Caerostris darwini. Next base: position 40,773 of record BPLQ01013908.1, on the reverse strand, counting down.
ACCAATTGATGGTGTCATATAAACTTTAAAAAAATGAAAGGAAATTATTTATAAAGGTTTTTCTGCAATATAGTGGGAAAAAAGTAGGAATTGACTTTAAAATTTTTTTTTATATATTACTTGTAATTTGACAGACGCACAGATATTACACAAAATGAATAGAACATCGCAAATGTATAGATTATCGCCAAATATGGTAAACCGCTTCACTGTCTCATGATGATGATCATGAAAGCATTTAATCTAGGTCCCCGCGTTCAATAATCTAAGACAATGCTTTAAGATACTGACGAAGGGATCAGAATGTTGGGAAGAACGAGGAAGGGTGTTGCCTTTAAGAAAAGGGGTGCCTTGATATGTAGGGAACGATAAGGGGGGTCTTTCATAAACGATGCAATCTTCTTCTCACCAAGTACCGAAATCTACCCATTACAGTACTTGGCGAACACCTTGATGATTTGCAGTGTCAATTAAAGGGTCACTTCAAAAAATCGTTTTTTGATAGCGAATCGATGAAGGGAGGTGTTAAAAAAAAAAAAAAAAAGTTCTTTAAGCAGATACAGAATGGCTGGAAATTAATTTTAAGCGAAATTTGTTATTAGAGGATACGTTAAGTGGGGTTTTGAGGCAAGTAAGTAAATTTGAGTAGGCTCTGTTGGAGCATAAAAGAGTGCCATTTAATGCCAATGGGGTTTGCTTTAATCTTGTAGCAGATTTTGTTATGATTGTTTAATAATCCTGCTCTTTGGGAAGATTATTTTGTATCATAATGGATTTTTGTAATATTATGTTTATGAGAGATTTTTTAGGTTGTAAAGAAATTAAATAATGTACGTTTCTGATTGCGGTAATCGTTATTGGTTTAAAGTTTTATGAACCAAAAATTAAAATAAATATTTTATGAATGGAAAATTAAAATAAGTAGTTTATGAATGGAAAATTAAAATAAAAATTTTATGAATGGAAATTAAAAATAAGTAGTTTATGAATGGAAAATTAAATTAAGTATTTTATCAATAGAAAATTAAAATAGGTATTTTATGAATGGAATATTAAAATATTTTATCAAAAGAATATTAAAATAAATATTTTATGAATAGAAAATTAAAATTAAAATTTGAATGGAAAATAAAGATAAGTATTTTATGAATAGTAAAATATTAGATGAAATTGAACATTCCTGCTATGACAGAATATAAAAAAAAATACAAAACAAAAAATGAATCCTTAATAAAAGGAAACCATATATTACAATGAGGTATGGCTTAAAATTAAAGCAGTTAACTATGATTATTAAATATCTCTCAGCACATTACTTTTTTAGGTAGTTGTTTAGTTGTCGGTTTACGATTGATTCATGTAAACTTATTTATATGTGGAATTATTTCTGCTTTTGAATTTTTAATTTCTTTCTGATTATTGAAGGTTTAATATTATTTAATAACAATTGTTTAAAAAGTTTATAATCATAATTTTTTATAATAATGGTATTTAAATAATAATAGTCATAATAATTGTATAATAATTGTATTTTACGAATAATAATGCATATTTAAGTTTATATTCTGATTGGTGAAGGTTTAATATCTTTCTGATTGTTTTGATTATTGTATATTTCTTAAAATTTCTGATCGTTTTTATCATTATTTTAATTTTTTTGAAATGACTATACTGAAATATAATTTATATTACGTGGCAATTCTACCTCTGTCATTGAATATCTATGATAAATAAATTTTGTTCAATGAAACATTTTCAATCTCTTTAAAGCAACACTGTTCTACAAACGATTTAGCAACTGAAATCAATTTATATCATTCTATTAAATCAAACGGTGGAGAAATTCATAATCAGGAAATCCATTTAAGATCTTGTTGTTGTTGTGACTAATCCTCAATGTCCTGCAGTGCGGGACGGACATCCCATGAGAAATCTACTCATGAATGGAGAGAAAGGGGAAGCTTCTGTTGTGATGGAGCACCTGTAGGTAGAAGTCTGACTTTTGCTCCGTGACGCTCTTACAGTCATATAAGATCCGGGACCTACGGCTTAAAATGGATTCCGAACCACTACGAACATCCATGGCACCATCGGGACTCGAACCCGAAACCTGTGGCGCCAGAGAACTAGCCACTCGACCATTCAGGCCCAAGAAGCATCCTTTAAAAATGAGGTTTATCCTCTATTTTAAGGCTTTCTACTTGTTCATTTAACATGAGTGTAAATCAATACAAGATCGAGTTTAATAATTAATGTTGGATATCCGAAAACCAATTTTCATTCCGGAATAATTTTCAATCCCGGACTGTTAAAATTTAAAAAAAAAGAAAACAGATCATAAAATCATCGAGGTTCATTATTTCCTGAGAATATGATTGCTACTCTTTTCCAGAATAGCTCTACCATAGTTATTTAATGAAGCTTGAAAACAGCACCAATAATATAGCAGTTGATTAAACAACAACCCCAGATGTTAACGATGAAAGCTAACTTTTAATTACGGAACCTCTTAGCCCACTCAAAAAGTAGCTTATATAACAGAAGTAATCATTACTTAAATATATTGTATCGATCTACATACCAGTTTTAATAAAACAAATATTTAGAAATTTCAAGATATTTTAAGGATCTATAAATTATAGCTTTCAACATTCAATTTAATTAAGCGAATTCCAAATTGTAAAGCTTATATAAACTATAATAGCTATTCAGAATTAATTAACATATTGGTTAGTGATTTACACTGCAACAATACATCAGTCATAAAACTCACTCAAATTTCCATACCACTTAATTTTAAGCAATATATGCATTAAAGTGGACTAGTGTCTGTTTATTTAAACAGCCTGTCATCTAAAATTATTGTCTTGTAAACTTCGGATAGTTTACCAAACTATCGCTTAACTATTAAAAGCTTCCATTGCTAAATTGTCTTGATGAGAGATGAGAGATCATTTGTTTATTCTGCTTTATATGAGAATTCATCATATCCCAGTTAGAACACTGCATTGAGTTTGGGTATGAAGGAGTTTCAACAATATATATAAATATTCATTACTTTGGTGCTTCCATAATATTTATGCTCTTACACATTTGTTTTTATGACATATTGTCGTAATTATTGAAAGGTTTAGATTATTAAATTAGACATAATTATTGTTGTTGTAAAGTTACTGATTAATTTTACATCAAAAATTTTAAATGAACTAAATTTACAGTATAATGAATTGTAATTAATAAAAGATGAGGTATTTTCTAACCACATAAAACTGTTCCATTTTATAAAAATAACGAACTGCACGAAAATGGAACCAAAATTGACGATTTTTTGTGGTATATAGGTTTAAAATCATAAAATCTCCATGTGGATCCATTTTTAAGAATAGCCCTGACCAGCTCAGGCATGTAGTAAAGGCTACTCAAATGGGACCCCAGTGCCAGGGGGTATAGCGAATTTGGTAAAGTAAGCCGGGTCTTGCTCACATTTGCGCTTCTACGTCAATGACGGAAAAGCTGCATTTTTTTACCAATCATGATTAGTTGGTTTTCTCACTGATTATGGACTTGGTCAAAGATGTTGCTAAAAACCAAGTAGGATAAGAAACAAAATAAATTCATCAAACATCAGTTGAATTCAAAAGGGCATGGTATGGTCCCGGTTGGACTAGCCCCACTGTGTCACCATACATGTGTCGTAAAAGGCGACTAGAATGGGTACCCAGTGCCGGGTTTTAACTGGGTGGAGTAAAGTCAGACTTCTTCCTTTGGATGCCCCATGAATTTGTGGAATTTGTGCAGCAAAATCAAAGACAAAATGAAACTGCATTTTTTTCCCTTTATCATGACTCGTCAGTTTTTCTCACTGATTAATGGACTTAATCTAGATGTTGTTCTCGACCACATGGGACAAGAAACAACAGCAAATTCATAAAAACAACAACTGAATTTAAATAGTATGATATGTCACCATAGAACAAATAATGCAGCTCTATTTTTAATGAAGTGGAATTTGTCTGAAATTGGTTATCACTTCTGAAATGTGGTTTCATTATAATAGAAACTTGTTCTTTTTACTATTCCTTGTTTTACTGTGTGATTTATTTTTTAGTTATTCATTTCGAAAGGGTTAAATATTAGATTTATGATCAAGAAACATCAAAATAATAGCTCATCTTGTGACCATTCTAGTCCATTTATTCCAAAGATTCGTAAATGGAGATGTTTATTATTTTGCTGTCATGCAATGAAACAAAGACCTACTCCATAATATTTTTGAATTATATTATTTATTTGAAGAATTATATTTTTGTGAATATCTATTTCGTCTTAAATAATATTGAATGTGTTCATCATTTTATATTTTGAACATAATTTTATGCATGGTTGGTTAAAATAAAATAAATTCATTCGTTTACTCTTTAAAAAAATAATCATAGCAAATGTATTTAATATGAGATTACACTGAAAAAAACTGCTGTTATACCTTAAAAACACATTATAGCAAGTGAATATAAACTTTATAAACCATCAAAAATTTAATATAATATTCAACGGAAATAAATCGAAATTCTCTTACGCCTAATGGATTTTTTCTCTTTTTCAAAATGTAAATGAATCAAAGTTTAATAAGCACAATTTAAATTAGAAATATTAATAAAAATCCGTTTGATAATTTACAATATTTGCAACTTTTAAATTTAAAATTTTCCAGACAGTCATAAACTGTATAAAACTAAAACATTATATAAGTAATAGAAAATAATTTACGACTATGATAGTTAAAAAGAAAGAGAATTTATCACACTATCTTTTTAAATAGTAATAAGCTTTTAGCTTAATCTCTCAACATGCCTTTGAAGTTTTCCCATTAAATAGTATGAAAGGGACTCGCATGCTTTTGATCTCTGTTAATGTAATGCAATATTTTTAAAATACTACAGAAAATAATCTTTTTACAAATGACATAATTTAAAATGGATGTGAAAGCTGTTGTATGGATTAAGAATGTTATACTTATAATGCATTCAAACTATTATTAGTTTACATTTTTGTAGAAATATTTTTAAAAAGGTAGTTATGCTTTTGTGTGATTATTTTGTGTGAGAATTAAATATATATATATATATATATATATAGATAGATATAAATAATACAAACACCCTTGATTTATAAAGAATCATTTATTAGTATGGTATAGGACCGCCTTTGGCATGTAATACAGCTTAAATTAGCCTAGGAATCGATTCATGCAACTGCTAAAAAGTGTTTAGAGGAATATTGTACCATTATTCATGGAGATATTGTGAAAGTTCTGGGAGAGATGTTGGTGGAAGATATCGATTTTGGACTGATCGCTGTAAAATATACCATAAAGGTTTGATGATATTGTTGTCGGGGGACTGAGTGGGACAAAGATTTTTAACGACGTCCTCGTGTTCGTCAAACCATGATTGGTCAAATCCTGCTGTATGAATAAGAATATTATTATTTTGGAAAATTCCAGATCCTGTAGCAAAACAAAGTTTGTATCATAGGATGTATTTGGTCAACTAAATCTTCTCTTTACATTTCCCTAGGCAACCAATTATGATTGGACCATCAGAAACCCGCGACATGGCTGCCCCATACCATTACAGATCCACGTCCATGCTTGACAGTTGGAAGGAGACAATCACACGCTTGTGTAGGTGTCTTCCAAATGTGCACCCGTTAATATGTGGTGAAAAGTATGAAAGAAGATTCCTCTGACCCTATAACTGTCTTCCACCTAACAATCGACGAGTTTTTGGGGGGTGACATCACTTTAGACGACGTTTCACATTAACAGAGGTGACGCTTGGGAATTGTTGCTCTGCCGTAAATGTCCTGTTTATGAAGGTACCTATTAACTGAACTTTGGCTGCAGTTTTCTATTTAGACATTAAAAACTTTAAAATCCGCTCAATACTCATCTATCTCTTTCACTCACCTTCTCCTTCAGTCCCTTTTTTTTGCTTTCCTTTGCTTAGTGAAAGGTTTAACTTGCAAGTGCTAATAAATTTGGAAGAATACTAGACACAACCCCGAACACACTGTTGAATCGTTTGTATATAATTAATCCATTATTTGAAATGCAGTATATTGCAATAACTAACTTGATATATATATATATATATATATAAATTCCGGAGTCTGAAAAATAGAGACATGAAATTTTCTTTCAACTCCCATTGGGTTTTATATCTCAAAAACATATTTTTTAATAATTAATTTTCTAATGATGTTGATTCTTTTTTATTTGATTCTATTTGTTAAACCGTATATTATCTAGTAGATAAAATTTTTAAGCATACATTTTTTGAAATCTTTAGAAATGATCCATACTTAGCCAAAGATTTTGTAAAACAAAGTTAAAATAATATTATTTTTTTATAATGAATTTACACTCCAATGTATTAACACCAAATAAATATATTCTTGAGTTCGAAATATGGTATACTTTTATTTAACACAAAAAAAGAAAAAACAATAAGCAACATTTTATTTACTTTTTTTCTCATTCACATGTCTTGTACTTCTTCACTTGTACAAATTTTCTTGTACTTATTCACATGTCTTGTACTTAAACTTCTTTTTGATTTAATAATATGTATAAAAATCTGATAAATTTTTTGTTAAAACATAATTTTCAACCCTAACTTAACAGTTCAATATATTTACGTATAAAATTTGTTGTGAATGCTTTTCAGTTTTTATAAGTGCTATCTATTATTAGTTTATAAGAATTTATTAATTTGTAAAAACATTCTTACGTTGGGAGTAAATTAAAGAAATAATTGTTTCTTTAACGAAAATTATATTTAATGTAAGTAAGCAAAATACTGTTAAAACTAAAAAGAGAGAAAATGAAATGTGAGATGTTAAAAAAAAAAAACTTAACGCGAAACGATGTTTGGACGAAATTAAATTCGCAATTGATTGACACAAAAATATTTGTAATATATTTAGAAAAAATATATATTTATTTTCACTGAATTCAATTATAAATTCATTTAGCAAAGCACGTTATAAATAAAATGCATAAAACCCGCTTGCTGAACTAATTATCTTTAAAAAGAAAAATGAAATACATTTGTAAAAAAAAATAAGCTTTGTAACACGCTATAGAAAATAAATAAACTTTTGTAATAATAATATTATATTTAAAAATGTAACAAATTCACTTGGTTTTAAAAAAATCGGAATGAAAAAAATCATTTGCTGAAAAAAATATTTTGGAAATAAAATTAATATGTAAAAAAAAAAATTATTTTGAAAATAAAATAAATTAACTTTTGTAAAAAAAAAAATATATAAAAATAATTCAAGTTAAATTGAAGAATAAAATGTTTTCTAAAAATAAATTGTGCAAAAATCAACAACAACAACAAAAAAAAATGTTTATCAAAATAAATTTTGTAAAATAATCCCATTAAAAAAATAATTCCATTATTCCAGTAAGTCCATATACCTTGACTTACAATTAAACTCCCCGATGTTACACCAGAAGAAAGTTTCAAGGGAAAAAATTTCTACAAAGATGAACCCTCGTCTACCTAGACGATACCATGTCACTTTCGGTTACACGTTTCTGTATGTCTCTGCCATCACCTGCAAGCCCCAGGTTGCTATTGGCGTTTGAATCTTTCTCCTCCAGCTCAATGAAATATACTTTCCAACTTATAGATCTGTACTCGGGATCGAGATTACTATATAAAAAGTATGTTTGAATCCATGTGCATGTTTCTTAGAATTCAACTGTTTTTAATTAGATGTTGGTTTACAATACAAATTAATTAATTAAATAAAAGCTGTACAACAAAATTTAAAAAAAAAATACAATTAAATAATAAAAGCTATTTAAAGCACAATTAAATAATGAAAGCTATTTAAAGCACAATTAAATAATGAAAGCTATTTAAGCGTCAGTTGTGGGAAACCAAGGTATTTTCTTGTGCTTTTTTTGAAGTTTTTTTTTGGAAAAAAATTAATCCAAACAATTGACGTAATTATTTAAATATATTTTGGATAATATAAACATTTTATTAAGAATCTTATTTATAGCATGCATCAGGCATTATTTGAGTGGGGTTCATCGAAATCTAATAAGATGTACTCCTACGCATATCTGTTTTTAAGTCTGCATCAGTAATTACCTGAGAGGGGTTCAACGAACTCATGAACTGTACTCCTACGCATACGTGATTCCATGAGAGGACGTTCACTATAGTTATTCTCCATGATCCGTAATCGAATTACATGGACTTCATACTTTGATGAAACTATTTTATTTATGATGCAGAACAAACCAAGTTTTAGTAAGTGATTTACAGTGCACTATACTGAAATTTCCGGCAGCAGTGCAGTACAGTGAAAAATATTTTTTTTTCTTCTAATGCAGCTGGCAAATAGACCGTGATCTTCACCATAAGGGCACCGATCTGCACCGATCTCCGACCGTGATCTGCACCGATGTTACTCACTTTGCATTACCCAGGGGGAACGTGTAACTTGATGGTAAGCCACGGACGCGGAGTAACAACGCCCCCGCAGCGCTCTACGATCCTATTAGGACCGGGACCTACGGTTTAAAGTGGATTCCAAACCACTACAAACATCCATGGCACGCCGGGACTCGAACCCGAAACATGTGGTACCGAACGCCAGAGCGCTAGCCATGAGGCTCCCGCAGTGAAAAAGATGTACACCAGCAATTTATATTTCAATCTGATATATATATTAGTTTCGTTGATGTGCATATGTAGGCGAATATATTGTTATTATTAATCTTTCATTTTTGATGTATTCTTTGTACACTGTATGTGTGAGGAATTTGCTAACTTGCATTCCTATGTGATTCGCGGTTGTCCAGGTGTACCCATTGTTATATGTTTGTAAATCTGGTGTTGCATTTGTACCCTGTAATTTATGTATATTTTTTTTAATTTTATCAAATAGGGAAAACTATGATTTGTCCTTTTTCAATTCCTTCTATTAGCTCACACTCTCCCTATATATATCTTGTTCAAATTTTCAATCGTTCATAAAATACTTTCCATTCATGCGCTCAAGTTCAGATACATTTTTTTTGAACTTGTAGTGGATGACATGGATGTCTATACAGTTTTTTTTTAATATTAATTCAGTAATTCAATTTAATTAATTAATTTTACTTTCATTTTTTGATTTAAGTTGCATATATCTACCAATAGATGGCGCCAGATAAACTTAAAAAAAAATGAATGAAAATTATTTATAAAGGACTTTCTACAATATAGTAAGAATTTTTTTTTTATATTACTTGCTATATATCATATTATCTGCAGTATAACTACATATAATTGTAATGGCTTTTTAAATGCAGGAAAATTTTTAGGAACATTTACTATTAAACTTTACTGAAATTCTGAACATTAAGAATAAATGGATTATCAGTTAACGGGAAAAATTCGTTGTTACAGATTTTCTCAAAACAATATTATTCAAAATATTACAGCAAATGTGATGTTATTGTGACATGTAATAAGATGTAGCAACATGATATCCGAAAATCATTTTTCTTCAATCAAATCTTTGAAGTCATGTATCATATTAACATTTTTTCAAAAAAAAACAAATCATCAATGATTTAGTATCTCCACGTTTTAATACGCGAGTTTTACTGCACTCTACTGCAATTTCTGGACGCAATGCCTGGAGGATTCTGCGTGTGAAAGATATGCACTCTATAATTCATCTTTCAATCTGATAATCATGGGCCTGATGGCCGAGTGGCTAGCGCTCTGGCGCTCGGTACCACAGGTTTCAGGTTCGAGTCCCGGTGGTGCCATGGATGTTTGTAGTGGTTCGGAATCCACTTTAAACCGTAGGATCCGGTCTAACAGGATCGTAGAGCGTTACGGGGGCATTGTTACTCCGCGTCCGTATCTTCAAGTTACACGCGCCTCCTGGGTCATGCAAAGTGAGTAACGTCTGTGCAGCGCTTGCCTTAAGGCATCCAAGACGTCCATGTCTAAGTGTTTGCCAGCTGCATTATAAAGAAAAAATCTGATAATCATGTTACTTTTGTTGATGTGCATATTTAGGGGAATATGCTATTTTTATTAATCAGTGTTCTTTCATTCTTAGTGTATTTACTCTTTGTAAACTACGTTGTAAGGAAATTTTCAAACTCGCATTGCTATGTGTATTGTCTTATGTGTATTCCTATATGTCCAGGTGTACCCCATTCTTCTTATATATTTGTAAATCTGGTGCTGAGATTGTACCCTGTTATAATTTTTTTTTCTAATGCAGCTGGCAAATACTTAGACAGTTATCTTTACGCCATAATCGAAGGCTGTACCAACGTTACTTATTTAGCACTAACCGTGGGCACGTATAGCTTGAAGATAGGCTACAGACGCGAGTAACACTCCACTCACAATGCTCTATGATCATATTAGACCGGGACCTATGGTTTAAAGTGGATTCTGAACCACTAAAAAAATCCATGGCACCGCTAGAACTCGAACCCGAAACCTGCAGGTACAGAACGCCAGAGCACTAACCACTCGGACATCAAGCCCCTTACCCTTTGGTAAACATATATTGATTAATTTTTGCTCCGTCACTTTTATAAATTTCATTAAATATGGTAAATTTGGATTTTTCATTTTTATTTCTCATAGTATATCCTTTTTAATCGCAATTGTAATGTCTTTTGGAGTACATAAAACTTTTTAAGAATGTTTACTTTTAAACGATACTAAAATTCCAAACATTAAGAACAAATGGAATATCAGTTAAAGATAATAATTCATTGTTACATATTTTCTCCAAAACACTGTCATTCATAATATTACATCGCATGTGATTTTATTGTGAAATATATTAATATATAACAACATGAACAGCGAATAAAGTTTTTAAAACTAATAGTTGAAGTCTCATAGAAAATCAACGTTTATCAAATGCAAATGATCGATGAGTAAGATTTACAACACAATTCTGAAAACCCTGTGATCATTTGCATCCGACGGAAGATACAATACACTTTTATAATGAAATTTAATTTATCATTACTTTAAATGTTATTTTCTATGTCAACTTCTCTTCTTATTTCAATTCTTTCTATTAGCTCACACTTTCCCTTTATATATCTTGTTCAAATTTTCAAACGTTAATAAAATGCTTTATATTCATCCACTCAAGTTCAAATACATTTTTTTTTAACTTGCAGTGGATGACACTTGAGGTTAACACAGTTTTTTCAAATATTCATTATGTAATTAAATTTAATTAATTAATATTAGTTTTTTTTTATTTAAATTGCATATATCTACCAATAGATGGCGCCAGATAAACTTAAAAAAAATGAAAATTAATTATAAAGGACTTTCTGCAATAGAGTGAAAAAAAAGTAGGAATTGACTTTAAAACATTTTTTTATATTACTTGTTATCTTTGTATCTTTGCTTGTCTCATGCTCTCTGCGTCAACTTGTTTTATGACAGAACCAAGGTTATTGAATACCGTATGGAATGATGATGCAAGCATTAGACTCGGCATATTATTCATCAACATACAAAATGCTTTTAATGCATTAATCATTGTCCAATACAATGCATTGCAAAGACTGACCTTCTGTTGATTTTTGATGCCTTCATTTTCATGCCAACCATTTCAAAACTGGAAAAAGATAAAACAGTGGTACAGTTTTTACAGTTTATTTCAGAGAAGGAGGTAAAGCCACGATTTGAGTTTTTATTTATTTTTATCTTGTCACTGCATATTGAGTAGCAAACCACTTAAGTTATTTGTTGAAAACATTAGAATAATGTCAAAAATGTGATAGTCTTTAACCCTTGCACCAAACTTTCCAATATTTTTGTTTAAATATGAACGAACAAAAAACAGTTTTATCCTTAGACTTCTATTAATACATTTATCCAGAAATGAAGATTTATTTTCGTTAATATCAAACACTCTAATTTTACAATATTATCTTGAAATCTCTTCTCGCTAGGCCTTTTAGAAGAAACGTGTTTAGTTAATGTAAAATTTATTATGTAATTTTCAACAAAAATTGAATTCCAAATATCAAAATAGTAAATAGTCATTGGGAATTGGCGACTTCTTTGTGGAGCCAACTGGGCGATAAGTCACCAAATCCGATAATCCATGTTTCTTGTAATATTTGCAATTCACTATACATACAATCGCAACTCTTTAAATAGCGCACTTTGGCGAAAGAGATTCAGAAGCCAAATCCCAACGGCACTTATTCTGCAATTTTACCAAATTGAGAAACATGGATACAAAAAAATAATCAAATTTAGAGCAACTTAACCCAAATTTTAACAATACGTGCAAGCATTAGGTTGAGTTGTTCGAAATCTTCTCCCTGTTACATAATTATAATGTAAATTATAAGGCCTTGTTTAAACAAAAGAAAAAATAATTTTACGGAAAGCGGACGTAAACTTTGGATGTGTTAGTAACCATTTTAGAGTTGAATTTTTAAGAAAATCATTTTTTTTAACTCTCTGTGGAAATTTTTGACATTCAGCCAAAATATCTTAGGCCTTTTACCAGAAGTGTGCTTTGGTAAGTATAATTTATCATGTACACTTCGACAAAATTTGAGAAACATGAAAATAAAAAAATAAAAATTCAAATTTATTGCAACTTAAACCAAATTTGGACAATGGCAGCAAGCGTTAAGTTGAGTTGTTTGAGTCCCTCAAATCATAAGGCATTATTGAAAACGAAAGAAAAAAAAAGAATTTATAGAAGACGAAAGCGAAAATAAGCCACGAGTGCGTTAGAGACCATTTTAGAGTTGAATTCTTATGAAAATCAATATGTTTGGAAATTTATGCCGTACAAAAAAACTTTATACTTTTCACGAGTTTGAAATAGTATACCATCATGTTCTGAAACCAGAGTATCTATCATCCTGGTCAAAATAAAATTATATAAACTAAAATTAGGAAGTTCAATCATTCTTAACAGTGAGATTATATAAAAAGATTCACTTATATGTCTCACTTGTTATGTGAAATGTTATTACATTGTTATGTTGTTATATGTTATTACTTGTTATATGAATAGATACTTGTTATTATCAGTTTTTACCCATTTTCTACGCGAAAGTGCCAAATTCCTGCTTCTATTGGCCAACTACTTAAGGGACTAATTCAAGCGGAGGGGAAAGTCATTGATGTAATTAAGCCAAATTTGGATATAAGCAATAAGAACCGTTTGGAGATGCTCCAGTGATGGGTCATTATCGAGTGAACATCTTAATTGAATTTCTGGCGCAGAATTCATCTTGGATCAGTTAGTCTAATTGACGGGCTTTCTTTAGAGAATGATGGAAGATATAAACATCTGAATTATGTGTGGAATGGAAATTCGCATATGTCTCGTTAAGCTTAAAATAGACAAGTGGAATATGTTAAGATTATGAAGGACATTTGGAAGTGTTTGTCTGATCTAATATTATCGTTATTGAGTGCATGAAATATCTGCGAAGAATACTTATGTGATTAGTATTATTGAGTGGTACATAATGTTTCGCTTAAAAAGGTAACTTGCAGTTACACTTCTTTAGCTTATGATTTACAGTGGTATGGGAATTATAAATAAATTTTTTAGATTAGATTATTTGAAGAAATAGTAAGAAGCATTTAATCTTGGGCTAAATTAAATTATCACAATTAATTGTAGGAAGCAGTCTTTTAAATAACTGAATAGCTTATGTGGATTTTTAATAAGAAGTGAAATTACTTGAGTGTCAAATATTTCCTAACAATAATAATTTAAATAAATCTGAATTTTCTCACATTAACTTCTAATTAAATAAAAATATCTCCAATAAATTACAATAAAATATGCTGCATTTATAATTATCAATAGAATTTATAGTACACAAATAATCTGATTCAAAATGACTGCTCTCTATACTAAATGAAAATGTTTAATGATAATTGAGATTGAAAAACATCCTTGGTCACTTTTTGTACTCCCAAAGGAACTGTGGGCTCCTTTTTAATGGCAAATGAGATCTGACCTTCCTTCTTACTGAAAAATGATATATGTGCTTGAATTTCACCAGAAAAAGGTTCCCTTTTTCTGGTGAAATTGTACAAGCAAAGGGAATCTAGTTCTACCAATTTACTGAAACAGGATATTTTTGAACTCATGTTTATTGGCTAAGTAAAAAATTAAGCCCAGCAATTCACTGCAAAAGTGATTTGTGGCTTCCATTTTATTGGAAAGGAAATTTAGGGCCACCAATTTACTGGAAAAGAAGATCTGTGGTTGTAAAAGAAAGAAGTTGTCATATTTTTATTGATAAAACTGATCTGTGCTTTTTTTACTGGAAAAGATGCATAGCACCATCACTACATTCACAAAAGATACAAAGATAAAGCAAATATTATCTAGGACAAATGGAACAAAGTTATTGGAAAAAGGAATATATGTCATCATTTTAAATGATAAAAGATATCTAGGATATAATTATTTCTGACAAAATTATGTATCTTTATTTAACAGGCAAAAACAATATGAGACAATCACTTTACCGGTAAAAAATCCTGGAACCAGCAATAAACAAGCAAACGGAATATAGAGCCTATAATTTACTGAAAAGGGGATCTTAAGTCATCATTTTACCGCCGAGGAGAAAGATTTTGTCTATTAGATGTCTTATCATATTTTGTAATAACTGAAGTAGCAGATTACAGTTGTAATTATATTTACCAACACAAAAAAAGGAAGTCAAATAACAATCGAAACTCTAAAACATTCCAGGAATCTCACATTGAAATTTTAGTAGTTACATCGTAATTTCGTTTATAAATATTCTAAATGTCTTGCCATAGATTTGGTATAAAGTAACTCTTGTACAATCTATATTTACATGAACCTTTATATAACGAGTAAAGAATTAAAATCGAATGTGTTCATTGACACTTTTGATGAAGAAGGGTGATAAAACATATCAAGACGAAATTTACGGTACCCGCTGTAAACACTTCAATGCAAAAAGCAATTTTAATAAACTTGAGACTTACAATAACTTACGTATAAAAATCGCCTTTCACTTATTCTGCAAACGAATGCAAAAATATTGAACTCAATTCAAACTTAAAATAAAGGCGCCTGCACAAAGACACTTTAGAAATTAAGCGAATTCAGAAAAGCATCATTTCCGTCACATTACGAGGGATATAAGTGAGGATCCAAATACAATAAACCACCCACCTAAATGGCGCGCACTAGAAACAATTATTTTAGCGTTCTCCATTACTCACCAGATTATTCCCTCCAAAGCAGGAGAAATAATTCTCGAAGAACAACACAAGAGTGGCGGTTTATAATAAAGCACTTTTTTTGCACTTCTTTTAATGTATCTGTTGTTCTTCAATATATTCTTTGTGGATGGATTTTAATGATCACGAGAGAACATTAGTGTAATAAATTTTTGAAACAATAGCAGTCATCGCTGACTTATAAATTATCATTTATTACTACTTACAATAGCACTCCCATTTCAAACTTTGAAAGAGAGAGGAAGTTCAATTGCTCATTAAGGAAACAAAAGCTTCTTTATACATTTAACAGTTTCATCATTTCCAGGAATTGTTTCTTAAATCGACTAAAAGCACTTCCATGATGCTTTTCAAAAGTTCTGAGTAACATTTATTTTTAAATAATTTTGAAAAGACACTAAAAGATGGGGAAAAATAAATAACGGAAATATTTTATATTCTAAAGTACTAATGATAACATAAAATTGTTATAGCTATTTTTTCAGGAAAAATGGGTTGAAATTCTTAAATATTTTCCATTAACTTTACAGACGATACAATAAAAGAATGATTTTGAAACACGTAAAATTATCTTTTTGTGATACCATATTATATTTGAATGTTTAAATAAATGGATTATGGTATGCTTTAAAAGCTATAAGATTTATGATGCTCATTTATTTCAGAAAGAAAGGCTGAAATACGGCAAATTTTTAATTCATGGAAGTTATTCTGAGAAAGAGGTTGTAGATTTGGTTGTCACTACATCATGGTTATTATTTTATGTATATTTTTTTAAATAACTTTTTATGTTTTTGGCATACAATCAAAAAATAATATCAAAATACTCAACAACAGTTAAAGCATAATATGAATTGGTTTTAAAAAAAATCGAATATTTTCAATTTTAATACATTTGACGAGTTTCTAATCGAATACCATCATGTATTGGAACCTGAGTATCTATCAACCTGATAGAAATAGAATTATATTAAATAAAATTAGATTGCCCAATTATTTTTAAACAAGAAGATTATATAACAAGATACATACTTGTTATTCTCGTATCAGTTCTTATCCATTTTCTGCGGGAAAAAGTCAAATTCCTGCTTATATTGGCCAACTACTTAACGGGCTAACTCAAGCGGAGAGGAAAGCCATTGATGCAGTTAAGCCAAATTTGGTTATAAGCAATAAGAACCGTTTGGAGATGTTCCAGTTATGGGTCATTATCGAGTGAACATCTTAATTGAATTTCAGGCGCAGAATTCATCTTGTATCAGTTAGTCTAATTGCCGGGCTTTCTTTAGAATATGATGGAACAGCCTTGGATATAGTAAGCATCTGAATTATGTATGGAAAGTTAATTAGCATATGTCTCGTTCATTCAAAATAGAGAAGCGGGATATTTTAAGATATGAAAGACATTTGGAAGTGTTTGCCTGATCTAATATTATCGTTATTGCGTGGGTGAAATATATTCCAAGGATACGTCTTGATTAGTATTATTAAGTAATACATAATATTTCCTTTGTTGTTGTTGTTGTTTCTTATCCCACTTGGCTGGCCAAGCCCACAAGCCCATATGGACTCATGATTGAAGGGGAAGGAAGCAGCTTCTGTTATGATGGAGCACCCGTAGGTAGAAGCCTGACTTTTGCTCCGTGACGCTCTTACAGTCATAGAAGACCGGGACCTACGGCTTAAAGTGGATTCCGAACCACTACAAACATCCATGGCACCGCCGGGATTCGAACCCGAAACCTGTGGCACCGAGCACCAGAGCGCTAGACACTCGGCCATTCAGGTCCCAAATTTGCCAACGGCACGCAGTGTTCCCAGGTGGTCACCCACCCAAGTACTGACCGCGCCCAATGATGCTTAACTTCGGTGATCTAACGAGAACCGGTATATTCAGCATGGTACGGCCGTTGGCTTATATTTCCTTTAAAGAGATAAATGGCAGTTACTCTTGTGAGTTTATGATTTAGAGTGGTATGGAAATTATAAATAAAGTTATTAGATTAGATTATTGGAAAAAATGAGCAAAGATTTAATCATATACTAAATTAGATTATTACAATTAATTGTAGGGAACAATCTTTTGGGAGACTGGATAGTTTTCGTGGAATTATAATAAGAAAAGAAATTACTTGAGTAGCATATCGCTATGTATTCTTATAATATTTATTTAAATATATACATATTTTCTTCCATTAACTTCTAATTAAATATCAATATAGGCAATAAAGTGCAATAAAATCATTTGATATAGGATTATAAACAGAATTTCTACCACATGTATTAGCTGATTCAAAATGATCGTCCTCTAACTTTATTGAAAATGTTTAGTGATATTTTAATTTGATAAGCATCTGTGGTCACCATTTTTACTTCCAAAGAGAAACTGTAAGATTATTTTTAATGGCAATAGATCTATACTTACTTCTTTCTGAAAAAGGAGATATGTGCCTACATTGCACTGTCAAAAAGGAACTGGTTTCACCATTATATTGGCAAACAGGATCTAGAGCCACAAATTTACTGAAACAGGCGATTAGTGTCCTGCTGTTTATTGGCAAAAGATATCTAGAGCCATCAATTTACTGGAAATGTGATTTGTGGCCTCCATTTTGTTGGGAAAGGAACCCTATGGCTACCATTTTACTGAGATTAATGATAATACCCACCAAGTTGAAATGTAGTTATTAATAAATGTAGTGTTGAAATGTAGTGTTGAAATGTAGTTATTACTTAAGGTTACATTCATCTTTGAATATCAGAACAAAGTCACTTTCTTCGTGCAAAATATGTAGCACATCTCCAGAATATCACATTCAAGAATTTATTGTATGCAAATTTACGGAGGAAAAAATACTATCAACATTTTCTGCTAATTGGCTTATCAAGGCTTAATAAAACTCCTTTCAAATCCCACGCTTTTCATTAAAAGCGTTGCATCCTCAACGATTCACAATATTACTGCTGCAAATTAAATCATTGTTGTTTTAGACTCCAGTGGACTCCTTGTAAGACCTCCTCGCCAGAATCATAACTGCAGAGCACATGATAAAAATTGCACTAGGATTCGCCGAGAGGGTTTATTATCCTATGTAAATTGCATAATGGCAAACTTGTATCTTCTATTTTGAGTCGCTCTAAATTAAATAATGGAATTGTACGCCTTTCTGTTCAGTGATGTTGAGAGTTCAATGTGGGAAAATTTAATGCTTTTTTGACATTCGTAATTAAATGTGACCTTTATATCCTTAGTAAAAAATTGTTAATTTGTTTGTTTAGGAAAATACTGTTCAAATTCTTCATTGTAAAATGCAATTTTAATTCACCTGAAAAATACAACAACTGCTCTTATAAAAATCGACTTGCAGTTATTCAGTAAACGAATGCAAAATTATTGACGCAATTCAAATTAAAAAAATTTTATTATCCTTTGTAAATTGTGTAACGGCAAACTTTTAGCTTCTTTTTTTAAGACTTTCTCTAAATTAAAAAAAAACGGTATTGCATTCTTTTCTGTTTTTTGATGTTTAGAGTTTAATTTGTATATATTTCATGCTATTTTGATATTAGGAATTGAAATTTACCTTTAAATCCTTAATAAATATTGTTAACTGCTTGTGTACGAACACACTGTACAAGCCCTTCAGTGTAAAATGGAATTTCAGCAAGCTTAAAAAAACTTAAAATAACATTTACGTATAAAGCTCACCTTTCACTTATTCTGCAAACGAATGCAAAAATATCGAACACTATTCAAATTTAAAAGAAAGGCGCCGGACAAAGGCACTTTAGAAATTAAGCAAATTCTAAAAAGCATCATTTCCGTCACATTACGAGAGATATAAGTGATGATCCAAATACAATAAACAACCCACCTAAATTGCGCGCACTAGAAACAATTATTTTTAGCGTCCTCCATTACTCACCAGATTGTTCCATCTAAAGCAGGATAAATAATTCTCGAAGAACAACACAAGAGTGGCGGTTTATCATAAAACACTTTTTTTTACTCTTCTTTTAATGTCCTTGTTGTTCTTTAGTATTTTCTTTGTGGATAGATTTTAATGATCACGATAGAACATTAGTGTGATAAATTTTTGAAACAATAGCAGTCAGCACTGACTTATAAATTATCATTTATTACTATTTACAATAGCACTCTCATTTCAAACTTTAAGAGAGATAGGAAGTTGAGTGACTCAGTAAGTAAACAAAAGCATCTTTATATGCATTTAACTGTTTCATCATTTCCAAAAATTGTTTCTTAAATCAACTAAAAGCACTTCCATAATGCTTTTGAGAAGTTCTGAGTAACATTTATTTTTAAATAAGTTTGAAAATGGGACTGAAAGATAGGAAAAAATAATAACAGTAATATTTTATACTCTAGAATATTAAAGTATTATTCTAAATGTTATAGTTATTTTTTGTGGAAAAATGAGTTGAAATTGTTAAATATTTTCCATTAACTTTACCGACGATACAATAAAGGAATCATTTTGAAGCTCGTACAATTCTCTTTATGCGATATCATATTATATTTAAATGTTAAAAGAATGCATTCTGTATGCTTTAAAAGCTCAAGTAATAATAATAATTTTTTCTAATAAGAAACGGTGATTTTTATATTCATTGAAGTTGTTCTGAGGCTATTCTAAGAATGAGGTTCCAGATTCGATTTGTCACTCAATGCTAGGATAGCGCGTAGTTGTATATGTTATGGCTATTTAATTGATGATATGAAAATAATGATTAAGTGACTACTAAGTTATTTTTAAAAGTAATTAGGTAGTCCAATTCAAATGTAGACTAGTTCATTAAAGAATAATTTGATAAAGCAAATCTGGCATTAATATTTCACATCTTGAGGATTTAATCAGGTTAGTTCCATTGCAGCACCTCTGGATATACTGAATTTAATACAGATTTGTATAAAGCTAGATAGGAATTAATAAAGAAGACAGATGAATGATAGGAAAAAATAAATAATTGTAATATCTTATGTTATAAAATACTAATGTTCGCAGAAAATTGTTATATTTATTTATTGAAGGATAATGTGTATAAAATGTTAAATAATTTCCATTAACTTATTACCGATTGTATAATAAACAAACAATTTTGATACACTTACAATTACCTTTGTATGATAACTTATTATTTACGTATTTAAATGTTAAAAAAAATGATTACGGTATGCTTGAAAAGCTCAAATAGTTATGATACTCATTTATTTTAAAAAGAAAGGCTGATATATGGCTGAATTTTATATTCATAGAAGCTATTCTGAAACTATTCAGAGAAAATAGATATTCTGTTCAGATTCGGTTTGTCACTGAATGCTAGGATAATGTTTAGTTGTATTATGCTATTGTAATTTCAGTGATATTGTGAAGGTGATGATTAATTGACTGCAAATTTATTTTTAAAAGTAATTAACTAGTCTAAGTGAAATGTAGACAAGTTCCTTAAAGAATATTGTTAGGAGACAAATCCTTCAATAATTCTTCACATCTTGAGGATTTAATCAGTTTAGTCCAATGTAGCCCTCTGACAATACTGAATTTAATACAAATCTGTCTAAATCTAGATCCCTACCGGATATTAAAATACAATCACATAAAACGCCAGCTAATCGGAAATATGTCCTGGTGTCCAACGGTCATTTCCAACTTGAATTTCATAGAGCTCAATTCCAGACTGCAGCAGAACGCTGGAGAAGTAACAGTTAGAACAGCAAAATATGATAATTTGTATGGCGCGATGCAAAAAATTAGACTAAGGTGAAATAAATGTCTGGTAGTAAAAAAAAAAAAATGATGTCATCTGTTATTCATTCAAGTTTTCAATTCCTTATTTTTGAATTCAGTTTTATTTCAAAATGAATTCAATGACATTCACAGAACATACAAAGAATAAATAGGAAATAGAAGTAAAAATTAATATTCAGTTTAAAAAAGTAAATTTAAAATATTCATATCATAAGTTTCATCATTTTTAACCTTATAAAATATTATCATTTAAAATTTATCAAGTGATATCAATTATTATCATTTTTGAATTTGATACTTTTTTTACCTTTTATACAATAACAAAAAATTATTTCTAACTATTAATTTCAATACTAAAATACTGATGGAAAAGTAATATAAATTTTAAAATCTCATTTCTTATTTTATTGAATTCAAGGTTTTTTTATACTTGCCATATTGTTTAGAATTCAAAGGAATAATATATTTTATTACTTAATAATAAAATAAATAATAGCATACTTTTATGTATAAATATAAAGTGTTACAAATATTTTTACAAAAATTAAATCCTTTTAAATTCATTAAAATTATAAAATTTAATTAAATTAAAATATAAAAAATTTATTCACTGAAATATTAGATTAAAAATTAATTCATTCATTTGTATTATTCATTTTCTATTGTAATGTTGTCTTCATACTATTGTATACTTCTATTGTATTTCACCTTAATAGTAGACATCATTATCTAAAAAAAAATATATACTAAATTTTATTATTTAGAATATTTCCCAAATAATACTAGAATTTTTTTTTTTTCAAAAGAGACAATTTTAACGGCTCATTTGAGAATCCCAGATAATATGAATATGAATAAATTAAACAACGTTACAGAATTTCTTTAATCTTTGCTTTTTGTTTTACATCTTTTAAATTTATATTAATGTATCTCAAATGAATAGCTTTCCATCAATCAGAGAAATAAAAACTTTACACTCACTGTATATAAATTATTATCAGTATAACGATTAATAATTAATCTGAGATAAATAAATCTAAAATAAAAATAATTTGTAAAATCTTTGTCATAAAATTTTTAAAGAATTTTGAAGAATAAATTAAACAACGTTACTGAATTAATTTAATCTTTGCTTTTAGTTTTAAATCTTTTAATATTGTAATACTCTATCTCAAATGAATAGCTCTCAATCAATCAGAGAAATAAACACTTTACCCTCAAGATACATAAATTACTAATAGTATAAGTATTAATAATTAATATGAGATAAATAAATATAAAACCATAATAATTTTGTAAATACTTCGCCATCAATTTCTTTTAATGAATTTTGAATTTTATAGAAATTGTTTTTGTAATAATTTATATCCCTTGTAAAACATAACATGTTATGAATTAAATTTGGAGGCAAAACTTTTTTTTTTCAATTTCTATCCAATACAAATTTTATTCTTTTCAGTTTATTTGAATAAGCAGTAACTTTATTATGATAAAGTAGCTCACCATACAGATCGATATGTATATTTTTATAATAATAAATAATAATAAAATTTTATTATTGAAGCAAGCATTTAAAATAATATTTCATTTAAAATGTGCCCCATGTCAATAGGAAAACAACAAACAAATATTCATTTAGGCATTTGTCTAAACCAATAAATAAACTTAATGTTAATTTATATCAAGCCAATTCAGAAAGAAACTTATCTAAGCAAATAATAAACAAAACCAATATTCAATAGGAACTCCTTTAAGAAAAAAATTCTTATGCACAAACATTATTCAAGAAAATTAAAATTGTAATTTTACATATAATATTAATATTTAAAAACTAAAATATTTCGAAGTTTTTTAAAACATTCTGAGAACAATATTTAATTAAAGATATAGGCTGTTCTTGTTTTAGATCAAAATATATATATGCATATAGAATTAATTTTAAAATTTGGAAAAACACTGCCATTATTACTTGTAAGCTCTTTAAAAACTATGCTGTATATGAATTAAAATTTGTGAAAAATTAAATGACATAATTTTTATTGAGCAATTTTAGCAATATATATAAAAAACATACATTTTACTGCACGAATATTTTCAAATAATTTTTAATTTTATTTTACAAATACACTCATGTCCATAAATTAAGGATAATGAAGTTCAGGCAAAGAAAGAGACAGAAGCAAAACAAATTTGACTTATTTGTAAAGTCTATTTATTAAACAAAAGGTAAAGAGCAAGAACGATGCTATATATTTGACATAATTAATAAAAATTGCGATTTTTACACCTTGGAGCAAATTTCAAGAAAGAACCTATTTACAAAAAACAGTATAACATGGTTAGTATGATGGTTAATATAGAGTATGTCTCCCGGACGATGCAATACAGGCCTTACAACGCCTAGGCATGCTCAGTATCAAATTATGAATCTGATCTTGCGGAATATTACACCACTCATCAAGCAACACCCTCCGAAGTTCCGGTTGACAGGTGGGAGGGGGTTGACGGGCTGCAATTCGTCGGCCAAGCATATCCCACACATGCTCTATTGGATTCAAGTCCGGTGAGTATGCTGGCTAATCCATACGGGTGATATCCTCCAATTGAAAGCATTCGTCTACAATGTTTGCACGGTAAGGACGCGCGTTGTCATCCATAAACAGAAATTCAGCACCCATGGCGCCCCGAAACAAACATACATGTTGTTCCAGAATGACATCCCGATAGATGTGGCCTGTCATCGTTACACTCTGAGCATGCAGGTCAGTTCTGGAACCAAGAATAATTCCTCCCCAAACGAACCATCCTGCACCACCGTAATGGTGTCGTTCAATGGTGTTCTCTTGGTGGTAACGGGTACCTGGCGCTCTGCATATGAAAGTCCAGCGAGAATCAGACTCCAAACTAAACCTGGACTCTTCGGAAAACATCACACCAGACCACTGTTACGGTGTCCACAATGCATGCTCTCTACTGCAGGTTAATCGCAGGCGACAGTGAGTTGCGGTAAGTGAAACACATCTGACAGGCCTACGAGCATATAGACCAATGTACCCTAAGCGTCTGTACACGGTCTGCCTTGAAACTGACGTACCGGTAGCTGAAGAGAGCTGACGAGACAGGTCTGATGCTGTGCTCCGTCTGTTTCTTTTGGCAGTAACTGCTAAACGCCGGTCCTCATTCGGTGTTGTAACTCGGGGGGGCTGTGCTGTAACATCTACTCACATTACCATCATCTTGGAAACGTTGCCAAAGCCTGGAGATGACACTCTGGGCGATTCCAAGTTCCTCGGATACTTCCAGCTGGGTACGTCCACATTCCAGTCGTCCGATAATTCTACCACGTAAAAAATTATCCAAATGCTTCCTTTGTGCCATAACTATGCGGTTATGGCACTGAAGGGCTTTTAAAGCGCTTGTGAACAATTTTACTTCTTTGCCACCATTCCTTATATACCCCTCACTTACACTCTCGTCATTGTGACGTACTATCCGCGCCATCTGGTGGTTTCCTGTAATTTGCATATTCTTCTTCAAGATGTGTGTGATAATTCTACAACTTCTGTGTGATTCTGAATTATCCTTAATTTATGGACATGAGTGTATAAGAATATTTTATTGTGCTGAACTATCCTATCCCATTTCTTTTACTTAACACGCTTTTATATAACACCAAATTTCAATAAAAAGATATCAAGCCACTCTAAAATGAAGCATGTCAAAATTGATGACGACTAACGTTACATGCAAGAAGTTCTACAAATATAACAAAAGATACATACGCAAATTTTATATTGGGAACCATGTTGTAGTGTATTGACACACATATTTACTTAAAGTTTATACCCTCACATTAGAAGTGAAAAACTAACAATTGTTTATTTTATTACTTAAAAAATGAATAATGATGGATATTGTGATTTTGGTATATCGACTTGTGACTTAATTATAACTAATATATATATATATATATATATATATATATATATAAATATAAACATTAAATAGGGGAATTGAAGGAAATAACTATCGGGACAATTTGTCCTAACGGGCAGATTATCACACATCGTCCCGAGCAGTATGCTGGAATTTGCGAATTTACAGCAACACCGCATACCATTTCTGAGCTTTGAATCATGTAAGACTTTTTGGAAAACTTTACTTCTCCATAATGCAAAACTAAAGATTTGCCATGTCAGTAATCAACATATTAATGGAAATATTAGCCACATGTTAATTCACCATGGTGTCCTCTGCCATTATCTCAGTATTTCCTCTTGAAAAGCTTTTCAACTCCACTAAAAAATCACAAAAATGGATCCTTAAATACAGTAGTCAACATATGAAAGTGTCAATTAGCAACATGTCCATGCAAATTCTATACATTTACCTATGTAATTCATATTGAAAATGGTAAAAAGGTATTCCTGAATTAAGTAATCAACATAACTATTGGTTCATTAACCACAAATCCATTTAAAGTCCGGGCAATTATCAGGGTAAATTATTTAGAAAAATTCTCTTCCTCCATATAATTCGGAGATTGAAGAAGTTTTACCATACATTAACCGATTTATTGACCGAAAACTGACATTGGAAAAAACGGTGTACTCTCAGAACAAATTACCGAGTTTATTTGCCATATATTCATACAACATGTGGCAATTTATTTCTGTAAGTCACTTTTAAAAATTGCTAATTCTTAGCAGCGCAAACACAAAATTTATTCCCTAATATTAAATTTATTCTAGGCATATTTACTCTGGAAAATCTGTATTTCTTTATACAAAAATCAACATAAATTCAGGTTCTGTTAATGGTTGAAAATATTATTTTTTCACTAAAAGCAACTGGAATTTATTCTAAAATGAGACTGTACGCAAATATTGAACGAATAATTATTGTAATTGTTGATGAAATATATCTTCAATAAAAAACTATTAATATGCAAAGCATTTGGAAATCTGTTCAACTTTGAATCATAATATTTGCTTTTCCGCTTCCACAAAGAATAGATCATTAGCAAAAAAATAATAATAATAATTCTTCCAAAACAAACTTACAAAATGAGCTTTTAAATTTCTAAGCAAAATCCTTAAATAAATCTCCAAATGGCAATTAGAGCAAAAGCAAACATTTCTACCTTCCCTCAAATCAGCAATGCAAACACGGCAGGCAGTTTCGAGTAAAGTTATTGGAAATTACTTCTATTTACTCCGTTATTGAATTAGCAGTTTTAATAATTTGTCTCTAAATTTGAAACGTTCAATTAATAATAAATTAGTCAACCATTCAAATATGTAACGCTATTTAATTTAATAATACCTACTTAAATATGAACTATTTTAATAGCTCTTTAATTCGTTTCCACCTAATGTTTAGTGCCAAATATGAAAATAGATTTACAAAGAGAAATGTATTCAGAAATTTAAAGGAAAATACTCATGTATTTAGTGGTATATCTTAGACAACAATGATTTAAATAGGGCAGTTTAAATGTTTAAGTTTTCCAATTACGAGACGAAGCAAACACAAGATTCTGCTTTAAATATGTATTCATAAATTCAATTAAAATGAACGATTGCATATTTTATCCACTTTTGACAAACGGCTGCAACACTTTTAAAAAAGGACACGACAAGATAATTAAGTTTAATTAAATATATTATTAAAGTAATTCAATGCTGATTAAAACAAATTTGTAGTTTTTGAACGTTATTTTGCTATTTAAGAGATAGATTCTAATAAATGTTTTTAACATAGTTAATAATTAAAATCATGTTTATATCGGGGATTTGCAGGAGAAATCCGTAGGTTACATAGTCTTTCTGATAGGTTCAACTAAGAAGGATACGGACAACCATTCCTGGAAGTATTCATTCTCTATTCTCATATTTTTCCACCACAATTATGAAACAGACTGTTAAGATATTATTGTAACCTATATCGGGATAAATTATTATTGAGTATTAATAGAATATGTATAGCAATATTTATTTATATGTATGCAAATTAATATATATATAATTTGCATAGGGGCCCTGAATGGGCGAATAGTTAGCTCTCTGGTGCTCATTTCCGAAGGTTTTGGTTTGAGTCCCGGCGGTTCCATGGATGTTTTTAGTGGTTTGTAATCCTCTTTAAACCGTAGGTCCCGGTATAACATGATAGTAGATCGTTGCGGTCTTATTGCTGCTCCGTAGCTTATCTTCAAGCTACACGCTCCTCCTGTGTAGTGTTAAGTGAGTAACATCGGTGCAGTGCTTGCATTAAGGCATCGAAGACAATTATCGAAGTGTTTGCAGTTGCATTAGAAAACATTTTTATTTGTTTTAGACTTCTCTCATTGTGTTTAAAGGAATTTTAAAGCTTTTCAAGCACAGCTCTGTTTGTAAAACTGGATTTCTCCTGAGCTCTCCAAACTGTACCGTTCGCACCTTCTTCAAGTATATATAATTCGAATTTGAACTCATTGTGACGAGTGGTTCTTTTTCTTACAGCATTTTGAATGTGGGACTATAAATATTATCACCCTGTAAATGTAATTATAAAATTAATAAAAAAAAATATCTATGAAAATAATTTAGAAAAAAATAATATTAAGTAGATTTAAAATCTACACAATTTATAAGTCTAAAATGTAACAAATCAAGGAAATAAATACTTCCCATACTAAGCTCAGTATGCGTGTGAAAGAACCATTTAAGCAACGCCTTTGTCGACGAGGTGGAATTGATTACCCGTCCCCAAAAACCTAATGGATAATCTTTAACATCCTCACACCACGGATTAATTTCCAGCTTCCCGACCCCATCCAAGCCACACCGAATACGCTCAGTCATTTCCTATCTACCAGCCCATATTTCCAATACATCTACTGCCCCCTATCCCAAAATACATCAACATGGACTGTACCTGTCCTACCACAATCCATAACGCTGCATCC
This sequence comes from Caerostris darwini, assembly GCA_021605075.1. Taxonomy (NCBI): domain Eukaryota; kingdom Metazoa; phylum Arthropoda; class Arachnida; order Araneae; family Araneidae; genus Caerostris; species Caerostris darwini. The sequence continues at coordinate 12,715 of BPLQ01013908.1, read as the reverse complement.
CTCCCACAGTTACCCTTCATTCCACATGTACTAACTGGAGCATTTGACCGTTAGCCCGCGTTGAATCAGGCTTAAGCGTTTATCGCATTCTGAACTGTGCTAAACACACACAAACTGTACTGGAGCACACCCCAAAGAGATTAGGGGATGGAAGAGAATAAAGGGCGTTGGACTAATAAGCGTTTATGCGTGCAGACCGAGCTTTGGCCATTACAGGTGTGAAGGTTCCCACTATTAAGTTAGCGGGAAGGTCTTCGGTGGAGATTGTAGGATTATGGAAGCAACCTGTAACCGTTTTCGTTTACTTGAGTTAATGTGTGTACTTCTTGAATATTAAAAAGGTGTAAAGAGTTGCAGGTTTAAAATGGGGATGCCCGGGATTAACTTTGGGTACCTAAGGTGCTGTGTTTTTGATAAAAATGGATTAAGGGAGATACGTTTGTTGAAACTTGATGAAAATATCTGGTGCTTAACTTTTAGGTTTTCTTAAGTCAAATATATTTGGTGCTTACGTTATAAACCACATTAATGAATATATTTTATTCATAAAAATTCTTTTTAATTCTCAATTTCTCTTATGAGAACTTAGCATTTCTCTTGAATATTTTTCGATACCTTTAAATAAAGAATTTTTATTATCAAACATAGTAAGATTTATTGAAACTCTTAAGTGAGTAAGTAATTTCGTATTTTAAATGGATAGTCAGAACAAAATAGTATGCATGATTTGTTAAAATTTAATAAATTCGTTCGTTTACTGTTAAAAAAAAATTTTAAAAAAATTTAAAAAAATTTAATATGAGATTGCAATGAAAAATTGCATTGGCATTTTAAAAAAACCAATTAGAGTATTAAATACTAACTATAAAAATCCAATGTCATATTCAACGGAAAAAGTTCAAATAAATTCAAAACACGAAATAAAATTTTTTTAAAACCTAACAGACGTTTTCTTCACTTTTTCAACATATTTATGAAGCATAGTTTAATAGGTACAAACTACATTATAAATATTAATAAAAATCCCTTTGGTAATTTATAATACACTCATGTCCATAAATTAAGGATAATGAAGTTCAGGCAAAGAAAGAGACAGAAGCAAAACAAATTTGACTTACTTGTAAAGTCTATTAATTAAACAAAAGGTAAAGAGCAAAAAAGATACTATATGTTTGACATAATTAATAAAAATTGCGATTTTTACACCCTGGAGCAAATTTCAAAAAAGAACCTATTTACAAAAAACAGTATAACATGGTTAATATGGAGTATGTCTCCCGGACGATGCAATACAGGCCTTACAACGCCTAGGCATGGTGAGTATCAAAATATCAATCTGATCTTGGGGAATATAACACCACTCATCAAGCAATGCCCTCCGAAGTTCTGGTTCACAGGTGGGAGGTTGTTGACGGGCTGCATTTCGTCGGCCGAGCATATCCCACACATGCTCTATTGGATTCAAGTCAGGTGAGAATGCTGGCCAATCCATACGGGTGATATCCTAAAACTGAAAGCATTCGTCTACAATGTTTGCACGGTGAGGACAGGCGTTGTCATCCATAAACAGAAATTCAACATCCATGGCACCCCGATACAAACGTACATGTTGTTCCAGACTGACATCCCGATAGATGTGGCCTGTCATCGTTACACTCTGAACATGCAGGTCAGTTCTGGAACCAAGAATAATTCCTCACCAACCGACCCATCCAGCACCACCGTAACGGTGTCGTTCAATGGTGTTCTCTTGGTGGTAACGGGTACCTAGCGCTCTGCATATGAAAGTCCGGCGAGAATCAGACTGCAAACTAAACCTGGACTCGTCGGAAAACATCACACCAGACCACTGTTGCGGTGTCCACAATGCATGCTCTCTACTCCAGGTTAATCGCAGGTGACAGTGAGTTGCCATAAGTGGAACACATTTGACAGGCCTACGAGCATATAGACCAATGTGCCCTAAGCGTCTGTACACGGTCTGCCTTGAAACTGTCGTACCGGTAGCTGAAGAGAGCTGACGAGACAGGTCTGATGCTGTGCTCCGTCTGTTTCTTTTGACAGTAACTGCTAAATACTGGTCCTCATTCGGCGTTGTAACTCGGGAGTAACCAGTGCTGTAACATCTACTCGCATTACCATCATCTTGGAATCGTTGCCAAAGCCTGGAGATGAAACTCCGGGCGATTCCAAGTTTCTCGGATATTCCCAGCTGGGTACGTCCACATTCCAGTCTTCCCTTAATTCTACCACGCAAAAAATCATCCAAATCCTTCCTTTGTGCCATAACTATGCGGTTATTGCACTGAAAGGCTTTTAAAGCGCCTGTGAACAATTTTACTTCGTTGCCACCATTCCTTATATACCCCTCTCTTACACTCTCGTCATTGTGACGTACTATCCGCGCCATCTGGTGGTTTCCTGTAATTTGCATATTCTTCTTCAAGATGTATGTGATAATTCTACAGGTGAAATTTTTATTTTAGAGTTCAATTTCTGTGTGATTCTGAATTATCCTTAATTTATGGACATGGGTGTATTTGTAGCATTAAAATTTCAATTTTTCCAGACAGTCATTGACTATATACAACTAAAACTTCATATAATTAACAGAAAATAATTTACGAATATAATATTTAAAAAGAACGATAATTTATCACAATATCTTTTAAATTGTAATTTGCTTTTAGCTTAATCTCTTAGCATTCCGTTGATGTTTTCCTATTCAAAACTATGAAAGAGTTTACTATGCTTTTGATCTTTGTTAATTTAATACAATATTTATAAAATACTATAGAAAACTTCCTTCTTGCAGATGGAATATTTTAAAATGGATGTGAAAGCTGATGTATGAATTAAGATTCTTATATTTGTAAAGCTCTCAAATCATTATTAGTATACACTTTCATGGAAATATTAAAAAAAGACAGTTTTGCTTTAGTGGGATTATTGGAATTCAATATATATATATATATATATATATGTTAAATTTGCAATGTCTTTTAAGAGAAGAAAAATATTTAGTCAGATCAAAATTTATTCTTACTGGAGAGCGGCTTTTACATCTTTAGGGAATGCAGAGATATGAGAAAATCAGTATTAATTGTATTAATGGTCGCATTTTTTAAAAAAAATATCTTTTGAAGTGTTTGACATACAATCAAATCTTAGTATGATATTTTTCAGCATAACTTAGAGAGCAGCATGAATTTTTTTTTTAAAAATACACGTTCGTTTTTAATACGTTCGACGAGTTTCAAATGAAATACTATGACGTACTGAAACTAGAGTATCCGGTAGAAATAAAATTATATGAAAGTTCTAACATTCTTCAACATCGAGTCAGTTCTTACGCATTTTCTAAGCGAAAAAGCCAAATTCCCGCTTCGATTGGCCAACCACTTAAGAGACTAATTCTAGCGGAGGGGAAAGTCATGGATGTAATTAAGCCAAATTTAGTTATAAGCAATAAGAACCGTTTGGAGATGCTCTCAAGTTATTGGTCATTATCGAGTGAATCTCTTAATTGAATTTCAGGCGCAGAATTCATCTTGGATCAGCTAGCCTAATTGCAGGGCTTTCTTTAGAACAGCCTCAGATATAAGCATCTGAATTATGTATGGAATGGAAATTCGCATATGTCTCGTTAAGCTCAAAATAGAGAAGCGGAATATTTTAAGATTATGAAGGACATTTGGAAGTGTTTGTCTGATCTAATATTATCGTTATTGAGTGCATGAAATATCTGCGAAGAATACATATCTGATTAGTATAACTGAGTGGTACATAAGGTTTCGTTTAAAGAGGTAAATTGCAGTTTCTCTTTTGAGCTTATGATTCGTAGTAGAGCAGGAAATACAAATAAAGTTATTATATTATTATTTAAAGAAGCGGCATCACAAATTTAATCTTATACTAAATTAGATTATCACGATTAATTGTAGGAAACAATCTTTTAAGTGACTGAATAGCATGCGTGGGTTTTTAATAAGAAATGAAATTATTTGAAAAGTAAATTACTATAATTTCTAATAATAATAATTTAGATAAATCTGTATTTTCTTTCATTAACTTCTAATTAAATATCAATATATATAATAAATTATAATAAAATAAGTTTCATTTATGATTATCAGTAGAATTTCTACTACGTTTAGAAACTGATATACACTCATGTCCATAAATAAAGGATAATGAAGTTCAGGCAAAGAAAGAGACAGAAGCAAAACAAATTTGACTTATTTGTAAAGTCTATTTATTACACAAAAGGTAAAGAGCAAAAAAGATGCTATATGTTTGACATAATTAATAAAAATTGCGATTTTTACTCACTGGAGCAAAATTCAAAAAGAACCTATTTCAAAAAACAGTATAAAATGGTTAGTATGATGCTTAATATGGAGTATGTCTCCCGGACGATGCAATACAGGCCTTTCAACGCCTAGGCATGCTGATTATCAAATTATCAATCTGATCTTGGGGAATATTACACCACTCATCAAGCAATGCCCTCCGAAGTTTCGGTTAACAGGTGGGAGGGGGTTTACGGGCTGCATTTCGTCGGCCGAGCATATCCCACACATGCTCTATTGGATTCAAGTCCGGTGAGTATGCTGGCCAATCCATACGGGTGATATCCTCCAATTGAAGTCATTCGTCTACAATGCTTGCACGGTGAGGACGGGCGTTGTCATCCATAAACAGAAATTCAGCACCCATGGCGCCCCGAAACAAACGTACATGTTGTTCCAGAATGACATTCCGATAGATGTGGCCTGTCATCGTTACACTCTGAGCATGCAGGTCAGTTCAGGAACCAAGAATAATTTCTCCCCAAACGAGCCATCCTGCACCACCATAACGGTGTCGTTCAATGGTGTTCTCTTGGTGGTAACGGGTACCTGGCGCTCTCTATATGAAAGTCCGGCGAGAATCAGACAGCAAACTAAACCTGGACTCGTCGGAAAACATCACACCAGACTACAGTTTAGGTGTCCACAATGCATGCTCTCTACTCCAGGTTAAGCGCAGGCGACAGTGAGTTGCGGTAAGTGGAACACATCTGACAGGCCTACGAGCATATAGACCAATGTGACCTAAGCGTCTGTACACGGTATGCCTTGAAACTGTCGTACCTGAAGAGAGCTGACGAGACAGGTCTGATGCTGTGCTTCGTCTGTTTCTTTTGGCAGTAACTGCTAAATACCGGTCCTCATTCGGCGTTTTAACTCGGGGGCGACCTGTGCTGTAACATCTACTCCCATTACCATCATCTTGGAATCGTTGCCAAAGCCTGGAGATGACACTCTGGGCGATTCCAAGTTCCTCGGATACTTCCAGCTGGGTACTTCCACATTCCAGTCGTCCGATAATTCTACCACGTAAAAAATCATCCAAATGCTTCCTTTGATCAATAACTATGCGGTTATTGCGCTGAAAGGCTTTTAAAGTGCTTGTGAACAATTTTACTTCTTTGCCACCATTCCTTATATACCCCTCTCTTACACTCTCGTCATTGTGACGTACTATCCGCGCCATCTGGTGGTTTCCTGTAATTTGCATATTCTTCTTCAAGATGTGTGTGATAATTCTACAGGAGAAATTTTTATTTTAGAGTTCAATTTCTGTGTGATTCTGAATTATCCTTAATTTATGGACATGAGTGTAAATTCACTATACTTATAATCTAAATTCTTTACGAAGCACACTGGCGAAAAGAGTTTCTAAATCCCAACGGCTGATTTTCTGCGAATTTGACCAAATTGAGGAACATGAAACAAAAATGAATCAAATTTAGTGCTACGTAAACAGAAATTAAACAATAACTACAAATGTTAGGTTGATTTGTTCGATCCTTCTCACTGCTACACAATTAAAAATTAAATTATATGGCCTTGTTGAAAACGAAAGGAAACAAAATAGGTTTATTGAAAGCGTAAGCGAAAATAAACCATCTTGTTATTTTTGTTACTAATTCCTCTGACGCAGGAAAGTCTACACTAGGTTCAAAGGAACACGTCGTAGACGACATCCATGGCGAAGGTAATATGCAGCTTCCCTTTCAGCGGGGATCTACGAGGGCAAAAGATTGTCTGAACCTGAAGACAATGCTCTATGAACATATTAGATCGGGACCTGCTGTTTGAAATGGATTCCGAACCACTGTAATCATCCGTGGCACAGCCGAGACTCGAACTTGAAACCTATGGCACCGAGGACCAGAGTGCTAGACACTCGCTTATTCGGGGCCCAATACATTTTTAGAGTTGTTTTTTTTTATGAAAATCAATATCTTCGGAAGTTTTTTCGCATACAACCAAAACTTAGTATCAAAATGTTCAGCTTAAGTTAGAGCATATCATGAACTGATTTTCAAAAAATTGAAATATTTCGATTTTTATATATTTGGCGAGTTTCAAATCGAATACGTTTAAGTCTTGAAACCAGAGTATCTGATAGAAATAAAATTATATGAAATAAAATTAGATAGTCAATCATTCTTGAACAGTGAGAGTATATAACAAGATTCATACTTGTTATTCTTGTATCACTTCTTACTTATTTTATAAGCGAAACAATAAAATTCCTTCTTCTTTTGGCCAACTACTTAACGGAGTAATTGAAGCGGAGGGGAAAGTCATTGATGTAATTAAGCCAAACTTGGTTATAATCAGTAAGAACCGTTGGAGATGCTCTAGATATGGGTCATTATCGAGTGAACATCTTAATCGAATTTCTGGCGCAGAATTCTTCTTGGATCAGTTAGTCTAATTGCAGGGCTTTCTTTAGAACAGCCTCACATATAAACATCTGAATTATGTATGGAATGGAAATCCGCATATGTCTCGTTAAGCTCAAAATAGAGAAGTGGAATATTTTAAGATTATGAAAGACATTTGGAAGTGTTTGTCTGATCTAATATTATCGTTATTGAGTGCATGAAATATCTGCGAAGAATACATATCTGATTAGTATAACTGAGTGGTACATAAGGTTTCGTTTAAAGAGGTAAATTGCAGTTTCTCTTTTGAGCTTATGATTCGTAGTAGAGCAGGAAATACAAATAAAGTTATTATATTATTATTTAAAGAAGCGGCATCACAAATTTAATCTTATACTAAATTAGATTATCACGATTAATTGTAGGAAACAATCTTTTAAGTGACTGAATAGCATGCGTGGGTTTTTAATAAGAAATGAAATTATTTGAAAAGTAAATTACTATAATTTCTAATAATAATAATTTAGATAAATCTGTATTTTCTTTCATTAACTTCTAATTAAATATCAATATATATAATAAATTATAATAAAATAAGTTTCATTTATGATTATCAGTAGAATTTCTACTACGTTTAGAAACTGATATACACTCATGTCCATAAATAAAGGATAATGAAGTTCAGGCAAAGAAAGAGACAGAAGCAAAACAAATTTGACTTATTTGTAAAGTCTATTTATTACACAAAAGGTAAAGAGCAAAAAAGATGCTATATGTTTGACATAATTAATAAAAATTGCGATTTTTACTCACTGGAGCAAAATTCAAAAAAGAACCTATTTCCAAAAAACAGTATAAAATGGTTAGTATGATGCTTAATATGGAGTATGTCTCCCGGACGATGCAATACAGGCCTTTCAACGCCTAGGCATGCTGATTATCAAATTATCAATCTGATCTTGGGGAATATTACACCACTCATCAAGCAATGCCCTCCGAAGTTTCGGTTAACAGGTGGGAGGGGGTTTACGGGCTGCATTTCGTCGGCCGAGCATATCCCACACATGCTCTATTGGATTCAAGTCCGGTGAGTATGCTGGCCAATCCATACGGGTGATATCCTCCAATTGAAGTCATTCGTCTACAATGCTTGCACGGTGAGGACGGGCGTTGTCATCCATAAACAGAAATTCAGCACCCATGGCGCCCCGAAACAAACGTACATGTTGTTCCAGAATGACATTCCGATAGATGTGGCCTGTCATCGTTACACTCTGAGCATGCAGGTCAGTTCAGGAACCAAGAATAATTTCTCCCCAAACGAGCCATCCTGCACCACCATAACGGTGTCGTTCAATGGTGTTCTCTTGGTGGTAACGGGTACCTGGCGCTCTCTATATGAAAGTCCGGCGAGAATCAGACAGCAAACTAAACCTGGACTCGTCGGAAAACATCACACCAGACTACAGTTTAGGTGTCCACAATGCATGCTCTCTACTCCAGGTTAAGCGCAGGCGACAGTGAGTTGCGGTAAGTGGAACACATCTGACAGGCCTACGAGCATATAGACCAATGTGACCTAAGCGTCTGTACACGGTATGCCTTGAAACTGTCGTACCTGAAGAGAGCTGACGAGACAGGTCTGATGCTGTGCTTCGTCTGTTTCTTTTGGCAGTAACTGCTAAATACCGGTCCTCATTCGGCGTTTTAACTCGGGGGCGACCTGTGCTGTAACATCTACTCCCATTACCATCATCTTGGAATCGTTGCCAAAGCCTGGAGATGACACTCTGGGCGATTCCAAGTTCCTCGGATACTTCCAGCTGGGTACTTCCACATTCCAGTCGTCCGATAATTCTACCACGTAAAAAATCATCCAAATGCTTCCTTTGATCAATAACTATGCGGTTATTGCGCTGAAAGGCTTTTAAAGTGCTTGTGAACAATTTTACTTCTTTGCCACCATTCCTTATATACCCCTCTCTTACACTCTCGTCATTGTGACGTACTATCCGCGCCATCTGGTGGTTTCCTGTAATTTGCATATTCTTCTTCAAGATGTGTGTGATAATTCTACAGGAGAAATTTTTATTTTAGAGTTCAATTTCTGTGTGATTCTGAATTATCCTTAATTTATGGACATGAGTGTAAATTCACTATACTTATAATCTAAATTCTTTACGAAGCACACTGGCGAAAAGAGTTTCTAAATCCCAACGGCTGATTTTCTGCGAATTTGACCAAATTGAGGAACATGAAACAAAAATGAATCAAATTTAGTGCTACGTAAACAGAAATTAAACAATAACTACAAATGTTAGGTTGATTTGTTCGATCCTTCTCACTGCTACACAATTAAAAATTAAATTATATGGCCTTGTTGAAAACGAAAGGAAACAAAATAGGTTTATTGAAAGCGTAAGCGAAAATAAACCATCTTGTTATTTTTGTTACTAATTCCTCTGACGCAGGAAAGTCTACACTAGGTTCAAAGGAACACGTCGTAGACGACATCCATGGCGAAGGTAATATGCAGCTTCCCTTTCAGCGGGGATCTACGAGGGCAAAAGATTGTCTGAACCTCAAGACAATGCTCTATGAACATATTAGATCGGGACCTGCTGTTTGAAATGGATTCCGAACCACTGTAATCATCCGTGGCACAGCCGAGACTCGAACTTGAAACCTATGGCACCGAGGACCAGAGTGCTAGACACTCGCTTATTCGGGGCCCAATACATTTTTAGAGTTGTTTTTTTTTATGAAAATCAATATCTTCGGAAGTTTTTTCGCATACAACCAAAACTTAGTATCAAAATGTTCAGCTTAAGTTAGAGCATATCATGAACTGATTTTCAAAAAATTGAAATATTTCGATTTTTATATATTTGGCGAGTTTCAAATCGAATACGTTTAAGTCTTGAAACCAGAGTATCTGATAGAAATAAAATTATATGAAATAAAATTAGATAGTCAATCATTCTTGAACAGTGAGAGTATATAACAAGATTCATACTTGTTATTCTTGTATCACTTCTTACTTATTTTATAAGCGAAACAATAAAATTCCTTCTTCTTTTGGCCAACTACTTAACGGAGTAATTGAAGCGGAGGGGAAAGTCATTGATGTAATTAAGCCAAACTTGGTTATAATCAGTAAGAACCGTTGGAGATGCTCTAGATATGGGTCATTATCGAGTGAACATCTTAATCGAATTTCTGGCGCAGAATTCTTCTTGGATCAGTTAGTCTAATTGCAGGGCTTTCTTTAGAACAGCCTCACATATAAACATCTGAATTATGTATGGAATGGAAATCCGCATATGTCTCGTTAAGCTCAAAATAGAGAAGTGGAATATTTTAAGATTATGAAAGACATTTGGAAGTGTTTGTCTGATCTAATATTATCGTTATTGAGTGCATGAAATATCTGCGAAGAATACATATCTGATTAGTATAACTGAGTGGTACATAAGGTTTCGTTTAAAGAGGTAAATTGCAGTTTCTCTTTTGAGCTTATGATTCGTAGTAGAGCAGGAAATACAAATAAAGTTATTATATTATTATTTAAAGAAGCGGCATCACAAATTTAATCTTATACTAAATTAGATTATCACGATTAATTGTAGGAAACAATCTTTTAAGTGACTGAATAGCATGCGTGGGTTTTTAATAAGAAATGAAATTATTTGAAAAGTAAATTACTATAATTTCTAATAATAATAATTTAGATAAATCTGTATTTTCTTTCATTAACTTCTAATTAAATATCAATATATATAATAAATTATAATAAAATAAGTTTCATTTATGATTATCAGTAGAATTTCTACTACGTTTAGAAACTGATATACACTCATGTCCATAAATAAAGGATAATGAAGTTCAGGCAAAGAAAGAGACAGAAGCAAAACAAATTTGACTTATTTGTAAAGTCTATTTATTACACAAAAGGTAAAGAGCAAAAAAAAGATGCTATATGTTTGACATAATTAATAAAAATTGCGATTTTTACTCACTGGAGCAAAATTCAAAAAAGAACCTATTTCCAAAAAACAGTATAAAATGGTTAGTATGATGCTTAATATGGAGTATGTCTCCCGGACGATGCAATACAGGCCTTTCAACGCCTAGGCATGCTGATTATCAAATTATCAATCTGATCTTGGGGAATATTACACCACTCATCAAGCAATGCCCTCCGAAGTTTCGGTTAACAGGTGGGAGGGGGTTTACGGGCTGCATTTCGTCGGCCGAGCATATCCCACACATGCTCTATTGGATTCAAGTCCGGTGAGTATGCTGGCCAATCCATACGGGTGATATCCTCCAATTGAAGTCATTCGTCTACAATGCTTGCACGGTGAGGACGGGCGTTGTCATCCATAAACAGAAATTCAGCACCCATGGCGCCCCGAAACAAACGTACATGTTGTTCCAGAATGACATTCCGATAGATGTGGCCTGTCATCGTTACACTCTGAGCATGCAGGTCAGTTCAGGAACCAAGAATAATTTCTCCCCAAACGAGCCATCCTGCACCACCATAACGGTGTCGTTCAATGGTGTTCTCTTGGTGGTAACGGGTACCTGGCGCTCTCTATATGAAAGTCCGGCGAGAATCAGACAGCAAACTAAACCTGGACTCGTCGGAAAACATCACACCAGACTACAGTTTAGGTGTCCACAATGCATGCTCTCTACTCCAGGTTAAGCGCAGGCGACAGTGAGTTGCGGTAAGTGGAACACATCTGACAGGCCTACGAGCATATAGACCAATGTGACCTAAGCGTCTGTACACGGTATGCCTTGAAACTGTCGTACCTGAAGAGAGCTGACGAGACAGGTCTGATGCTGTGCTTCGTCTGTTTCTTTTGGCAGTAACTGCTAAATACCGGTCCTCATTCGGCGTTTTAACTCGGGGGCGACCTGTGCTGTAACATCTACTCCCATTACCATCATCTTGGAATCGTTGCCAAAGCCTGGAGATGACACTCTGGGCGATTCCAAGTTCCTCGGATACTTCCAGCTGGGTACTTCCACATTCCAGTCGTCCGATAATTCTACCACGTAAAAAATCATCATCCAAATGCTTCCTTTGATCAATAACTATGCGGTTATTGCGCTGAAAGGCTTTTAAAGTGCTTGTGAACAATTTTACTTCTTTGCCACCATTCCTTATATACCCCTCTCTCTTACACTCGTCATTGTGACGTACTATCCGCGCCATCTGGTGGTTTCCTGTAATTTGCATATTCTTCTTCAAGATGTGTGTGATAATTCTACAGGAGAAATTTTTTATTTTAGAGTTCAATTTCTGTGTGATTCTGAATTATCCTTAATTTATGGACATGAGTGTAAATTCACTATACTTATAATCTAAATTCTTTACGAAGCACACTGGCGAAAAGAGTTTCTAAATCCCAACGGCTGATTTTCTGCGAATTTGACCAAATTGAGGAACATGAAACAAAAATGAATCAAATTTAGTGCTACGTAAACAGAAATTAAACAATAACTACAAATGTTAGGTTGATTTGTTCGATCCTTCTCACTGCTACACAATTAAAAATTAAATTATATGGCCTTGTTGAAAACGAAAGGAAACAAAATAGGTTTATTGAAAGCGTAAGCGAAATAAACCATCTTGTTATTTTTGTTACTAATTCCTCTGACGCAGGAAAGTCTACACTAGGTTCAAAGGAACACGTCAGACGACATCCATGGCGAAGGTAATATGCAGCTTCCCTTTCAGCGGGGATCTACGAGGGCAAAAGATTGTCTGAACCTCAAGACAATGCTCTATGAACATATTAGATCGGGACCTGCTGTTTGAAATGGATTCCGAACCACTGTAATCATCCGTGGCACAGCCGAGACTCGAACTTGAAACCTATGGCACCGAGGACCAGAGTGCTAGACACTCGCTTATTCGGGGCCCAATACATTTTTAGAGTTGTTTTTTTTTATGAAAATCAATATCTTCGGAAGTTT
>BPLQ01013907.1:0-11981 GCA_021605075.1 Caerostris darwini | reverse complement strand
TATTCATGGACTTCATGTACCCAAACAACGAAAGGATGCAAGATGATTAATAAAATATAAGTCAACCAAATGGGCTACAACTGTTCACGATTGGTTTGAAGAACATTCTTGGAGCAATTCCAACGTATGATCTACCACCTTAGATCGCCCGACATGAAACCCATCGAGCATTTATGGGACATCATCGAGAAGTTCCTCCGTGCTCCAAAATCCTGCACCATCAACGCTCTCCACAATTATGGACGTCTATCGAGACAGCACACGCTCAACATTCTGCAGAAGATTCCAACGACTTGTTGAGTCCATGCCACGTCGAGTTGCTGCACTTCGCCGGGCGAAAGGAGGGCCGACACGATATTAAGAGGTATCCTGCTAACTTTTGTCACTTCAGTGTAAATCCTATTTATAAGTCTTTCATTTTCAAATAAAAAGAAAATCTACCTAGTCTAAATATAGATCATGAAATCTATATTTATCTTTAGAAGAACAAACAAATGTTAAGATTTACTGCGTTACATGTGCAGCTAAGTGTTACATGAAACGAAATGTGAGTTCTGAGTTTTGGGTTGGAGAAAATAATAATTCTTGTAAGAAAATGCAGCAATGTATAATAAATACTTAATTTCAGGAAAGGAAACAAATGTACACATCTCACATCTGTGAGCTTATAGCGGCAGTTTTCTATGATGTGATAATATGCTAACATCTTACGGAGGCTAAATTCGGCACTGGCGTAAATCTCGCATTTAACAACCTCCCACTTTTTTAGTAAAAAGAACTATATTTGTCTTTTTCTTTATCTATATTTTATCTTTAGAAGGTAACTTTGTTAAGTTTATTGTTACTTTAGTGCAGTAAATGTTAAATAAAATAAAGTGCTATGTGAAGCTAATGATAAGTATTGCATGACAAAATAGTAATATGTATAATAAACAAAATTGTTACATATAAAATACAAAAAAGAAGGAGTAGATTAATGCAAATTTTTAATAAATAAATTAAATACTTCAAATTCATCGTTAGTAAACACATTTAAACCAAAACAAAAGCTACTTATAAAGTTTTTTATTATAAACTTCAAAACATTCTAAAGTAAGCAACGCACGCTAAGGTGAACGATCAATTTGCTAGCATTCCTGCTTAAAGAATGATTTATTTTTTAGATTCCATTTTAATTCCTGAACGAATCAAATCGAACCCATCTTCTGTTTTATCTTTTCACTCCCTCGAATGCATTTCATTTATTCAAATTCCTTTTTCTTCCCTGCCAGCCGTCTCTCTTTGTAGGTTCAAAGTAATCCCTTCCTACTTAATGACACGTCACCCCACCTGCACATTATCGATTGATGCGTGGTGTAACACGTTGCAGCGAATCTACCTTCAGCAGGTGGGATGTAATTGGGGTTCCAAATGAAGTTTACTCTGATGGTTCCTACCACCCTCAGCCCCAATTCTGAGTTTTGGAAAAGAAAAAATAATTCTTGAAAGAAATTATAGTAGTGTATAATAATTAATTTTGTATCAAGCAAACAAAACATAGACAGCTAAAATAATTTGTAAGCCTTAAGACTCTCATGGGTTTTTAGTAAAGAATTTTGCCAAGTGTTATTGTTACTAGTGCAGTAAGTGTTACATTAACAATAGTGTTATATTAAAACGGAGTAATGTTTCGCAAGACACAATAGTGATATGTATAATATGTGTTACAAGAGACAAAAAGTGTTACAGGTAAATTGCAAAAAGAAGTACATTAGAAATCTTGTAAAAAAACATAAATTCTTAAGAAAATATAAAAATGGAAAATTTTTCTAGTTTGTAAGGAGATTTTTGCCAATCAAAGAAATATAAACATCTGAAATAATTTGTAAGCGTATAGTAAGTTTTCAATGACACAATAGTGATATGTTAAATGTCTTACAAGAGGCTAAAGTTTTAAAATATAAATCATTTATAAACCTCCCATTTTAGTAAAAACTATATTTTTCCTTTTCATTTATCTTTAGAACATAACTTTGTCCAGTTTATTGTTACATTTATTGTGCAGTAAATGTTACATTAAATAAAAGTGCCATGTGAAGCTTATGATAAGTGTTACAAGGCACAATAGTGATATGTATAATGTTTGTTAGAGGAAATAAAAAGTTTTACATATAAAGTGCAAAAAGGAGTAGATTAATGCAAATCTTTAATAATTACATTAAATCCTTCAAAATTCATCATTATAAACACATTCCTTAACCCAAAACAAAAACTATTTGTAAAATTTTTGCTTATAAGTTTCAAAACATTCTAAAGTATTTAACTCACGCTAAGGTGAACGATCAATCTGCTGGAATTCTTCCTTAAAGCGTGATTTATTTTTAGATTCCCTTTTAATTCCTGGAACGAATCAAATCGAACCAATCTTTTGTTTTATCTTCCACCTCAAATGTATTTCCATTTATTCAAATTCCTTTTCTTCGCTGCCAGCTGTCTCTTTGTAGGTTCAAAGTAACTCCCTTCCACTTAATGATACGTCAGCCACCTGCACATTATCGATTGACGCGTGGTGTAACACGTTGCACTGAATCTACCTTCAGCAGGTGGTGGGAATTGGGGTTCCACATGAACTTTACTTCTCTTTATGGTTCCAACCCACCCTCCATTTCTGAGTTTTGTGAAAGAAATAATAAATTCTTGAAAGAAGATATAGAAGTAGTATAATACTTCTTATTTTGTAGCAAGGAAATGAATATAGACGCTGAAATAATTCTTAAAAATATAGTAAGTTTTCCATGACAATGATATGCTCATGTGAAGTTCATCACATTTCCTCCTCCCTGTCGTCCATTTCTGAGTTTTGTAAAAGAAGAAAACTCATCCTTGTAAGAAAATATAGTAGTATATAATAAATAAATTCTTATTTTAGATCACAAAAACAAATATAGACATCTGAAATAATTGGTAGCGTATAGTAAGTTGCCAATGACACAATAGTGATATGTTAAACGTCGTACAAGACGCTAAAGTGGTACATATAAATCCTCATTTATAAACCTCCCATTTGTTAATAAAAACTATATTTGCCTTTTTTTATTTATCTTTCGAATATAACATTCTCATGTTTTTTATTGGCTACTATACTGTACAGTAAATGTAAAAGCAGATTAAAAGTGCTATGTAAAGCGTATTGCATGACAAACAGTGATAGGTATATTATGTAAGCAGGAATAAAAAGTCTACATATAAAACTGCAAAAAAAGGAGTAGATTAATGCAAATCTTTAATAATTACATTAAATACTTCAAATTCATAATTAATAACACACTTAACCCAAAACAAAAACTATTTGTAAAGTTTTTGTTTATAAGCTTCAAAGCATTCTAAAGTGTTTAACTCACACTAAGGTGAACGATCAATCTGCTGGAATTCTTCCTTAAAGCGTGATTTATTTTTAGATTCCCTTTTAATTCCTGAACGAATCAAATCGAACCCATCTTCTGTTTAATCTTTTCACCTCGAATGTATTTCCGTTTATTCAAATTCCCTTTTCTTCGCTGCCGGCTGTCTGTTTGCAGGTTCAAAGCAATCCCTTTCTTCTTAATGACACCTGCACATTATCGATTGACGCGTGGTGTAACACGTTGCAGCGAATCTACCTTCAGCAGGTTGTGGGATGTAATTGGGGTTCCAAATGAAGTTACTTTTCTCATGGTTTCGATCTCTCCCCTCTTCCATTCCTGAGTCTTGGAAAAGAAAAATTAATTCTTGAAAAAAAATTATAACTGTGTATAATAGTTCTTATTTCGTAACAAGCAAACAAATATAGACAGCTGAAATAATTTGTAATCTTATGGTAAATTTTCCATGACACAATAGCGATATGTTAAATATGAAGTTTGCGTCTCTGATGGTTTCACCCCTTCTTCTATTTACGAGTTTTGGAAAAGAAAAAATATTTCTTGAAAGAAAATATAGCAGTGTATAATAATTCTTATTTTCAAGCAAGCAAACAAATATAGGCAGCTGAAATAATTTGTGAGCTTATAGTAAGTTTTCTATGACACAATAATGATATCTTAAGGGTGCTACAAGAAGTAAAAGTATTATATGTAAAAATTTATAAGCCTGTCATTTTCAAATAAAAATATGTCTGTCTTCTTTCTTTTATCTATATTTATCTTCAGAAGATAACTGTGTCAAGTTTTATTGTTACTTTTATTGTGCAGTAAATGTAACATCAAATAAAAGTGCTATGTGAAGCGTATGATAAGTGTTGCATGACACAATAGTGATATGTATAATATGTGTTATAAGAAACCAAAGTGTTACACATAAATTTACAAAAAAGAAGTACATTAATGCATATTTTTAATAATTACATTAAATACTTCAAATTCATCATTAATAACACATTTAATCCAAAACAGAAACTAGTTGTAATGTTTTTGTTTATAAGCTTCAAAACATTCTAAAGTGTTTAATGCACGCTAAGGTGAACGATCAATTTGTTAGCGTTGGTTCTTAGAGAATGATTTATTTTTAGAATCCATTTTAATTCCTGAACGAATCAAATCGAACACATCTTCTGTTTCATCTTTCCACCTCGATGTATTTCCATTTATTCAAATTCATTTTTCTTCCCTGCCGGCTGTCTGTTTGCAGGTTCAAAGTAATCCCTTTCCACTTAATGACACGTCAGCCACCTGCACATTATTGATTCGCGCTTGGTGTAACACGTTTTCAGGGAATCTACCTTCAGCAGGTGGTGGGATGTAATTGGGGTTCCAAATGAAGTTTTCTTCTCTGATAGTTCCAACCACCCTCCCTCCACCTCCATTTCTGAGTTTTGGAAAAGAAAAAATAAATCTTGAAAGAAATTATAACAGTGTATAATAATTCTTATTTGTAGCAAGCAAACAAATATAGACAGCTGAAATAATTTGTAAGACATAAGCCTCTCATATTCGTTTTTAGAAAATAATTGTGTCGAGTGCTATTGTTACTTGTGCAGTAAGTGTTACATTAAATAAAAGTGCTATTTTAAACGTATAGTAAGTTTTGTATGACACAATAGTGAAATGCATAATATGTGCTACAAGAGACAAGAGTGTTACATATAAATTGCAAAAGAAAATAGATCAGGAATATTCTAAGAAAAACATGAATTCTTTTAAAAAAATAAAAAAATGGAAAATAAATTCTAATTTGTAAGCAGATATTTCAAGCAAGCAAACAAATGTAGACTTCTGAAATAATTTTTAAGCGTATAGTATGTCCTCCATGACACAATAGTCATATGTTAAATGTCTTACAAGAGACAAAAGTATTGCATATAAATAACATTTATAAACCTCACATTTAAAAACAAAAACTGTATTTGTCTTTTTTCTCTTATCTATATTTATCTATAGAAGATAACTGTGTCAAGTTTTATTGTTACTTTTATTGTGCAGTAAATGTTACATCAAATAAAAGTGCTATGTGAAGCGTATGATAAGTGTTGCATGACACAATAGTGATATGTGTAATAAGAAACAAAAATGTTACATATAAATTGCAAAAAAGGAGTAGAATAATGCAAATTTTTAATAACTACATTAAATACTTCAAATTCATCATTATTGACACATTTAACTAAACAAAAACCGATTTGGAAAGTTTTTGTTCATAAACTTTAAAACATTCTAAAGTGTTTAACGCACGCTAAGGTGAACGATCAATTTGCTAGCATTCGTGCTTAAAGAATGATTTATTTTTAGATTCCCTTTTAATTCCTGAACAAATCGAATCGAACCCATCCTCTGTTTCATCTTTCCACCTCGATGTATTTCCATTCATTCAAATTCCTTTTTCTTCCCTGCCAGCTGTCTGTTTGCAGGTTCAAAGTAATCCCTTTCTACTTAATGACCCACCTGCACATTATCGATTGACGCGTGGTGTAACACGTTGCAGCGAATCTACCTTCAGCAGGTGGTGGGATGTAATTGGGATTCCAAATGAAGTTTACTTCTCTAATGGTTCCAACCACCCCTCACCCCCCATTCTGAGTTTTGGAAAGAAAAACTAATTCTTGAAAGAAAATATAGTAGTGTATAATAATTCTTATTTTGTAGCAAGTAAATGTTTGTAAAATATAGACAGCTGAAATAATTTGTAAGCCATATGACTCTCATATTGGTTTTCGGAAAAGAATTTTGTCAAGTGTTACTGTTACTTGTGCAGTAAGTGTTACATTAAATAAAATTACTATGTTAAACGTACTATAAGTTTTGCATAAAATATGTTAAGTGTATAATGTCATACCAAACAAAAGTGTTACATATAAATTGCAAAAAAGAAGTAGATTATGTGTCTTGTAACTAAAACACAAATTCTTTTAAAGAAATATAAAAATGGAAAAGAAATTCTTATTTGTAAGAAAACAAATTGACATCTGAAATAAATTGTAAACCATAAGTCTCTCATTTTTAAATAAAAAAATGTATTGTCTTTAGAAGATCAAGTATTATTGTTACTTGTGTAGTTAGTGTTACATGAAACAAAATTGCTATGTTAAACATATAGTAAGTTTTTCATGGCACAATAGTGTTATGTTAAGTATTTAATATTTGTTACACGGCACAAAAGTGTTACATATGAATTGTAAAAAAGAAAAAGATTTTGAGTGTTGTTGTTACGTGTACAGTAAGTGTTACAAGAAACAAAAGTGCTATGTTAAGGGGATAGTAAGTTTTGCATGACATATATGTTAAATGTGTTACAAGAGGCAAAAATGTTACATATAAGTTACAAAAAAAGTAGATTACGGATCTTATTCCGAATTTTTTCAGAAAACTTAAAAATGTTAAAGGAATTCTGATTTATAAGCAAATAAATATAGGCATCTGAAATATTTGTAAGCCATGAACATCTTCTTTTTAAATAAAAAAACTGTTTTCTCTTCTAAAGACAAAGTGTTATTGTTGCGTGTACAGCAAGTATTACATGAAACAAAAATGCGTGTAATAAATGTTGCATGACATAATAGTGTTATGTTAGGTGTAATAATAAGTATTGCACGAGACAAATGTGTTATATGTAACACATTTGTCTCGTGCAGTAAATTACAAAGAGAAAGTAGATTATAAGTCTTGTAAGGAAATCACGGAATCTTTTAAGAAAATATAAAAATGAAAAAGAAATAAATTCTGATTTGTAAGCAAATCTTTCAAGTAAGCAAACATATACAAGAGTACTTGAAAAAGTTTGTAAACCTCAGCCATTTTTGAAAGCATCTTAAAAAGCGTCATTTTTGAAAGCGTTTCTTTTGCTTTTAAAGACAAGAATGTTATATTAAATATTTAATAAATGGAATACATTAGTAATAAATTATATGTTAAAAGAATAGCAAATCTGATATAAGACGATAATGTTTAAGTATCGAATGAATGTTAATGGGGCAAAAATGACCCATATGTATTACAATAAAGAAGTATACACATTATTTAACTAACTTTTAAGGAGAAAATTTACTTTTATAAGTAGCTACTAAAAGAGAAACTACAACTACTAAAAGTAAGTACTAAAGAGAGAGCTACTCTTTATATATAAGTAATCCCCTATTCTTACATGAAGACATATTTGATTCTTGTATGTATGGATTCACATATTGTTCAATGTGTGGCTGCAAGGATTTTAGATCATCTATGAGATGTAAGTTGAAGCAATTTCATTTGAAATGGGAAAATAATTGTTTCAATGAAACCTCTGTTTATTGATTTTTGTTTATTTCTCAGACTCTTACTTAAACTTTCAATCTTTTAAAAGGAAAAGTTTTAAAGATGTTTTTGGATAATATATCCTAAAATGAAAATTAAATCTTTATAATATATCCTAAAATGGAAGTATGTAGGAATGTATGAATTGTATTTCATGCAAAAGACATATGTCAAATTGTAAATCATTCTTTAAACTTAAGTGCTTGCCATAAATGTGTAGGAATAACCATTTATTTCTTAAAGCAGTTTGAAGTTTTAGGGACAGAACAGTAACTTGTGAATATTCTTCAAATACTAAAAGTCTGAAATATAACATACAACAAAGACATGCTAAAATTTGAAATAGAGGAAATTGATGAGCAGTAGTCAACGGAAAAAGAGGTTCAAAACTATTCTGAATTTATTTATTTGTCAGAGTTAGGATATTTATTTTATAAAAAATGCTTTAAGTTTCATGACAAGTTATGATTTTTTACATTTTCACTTAACGCATAATTTATTCTACTAAAGCGAGATTAATCTATCAAGTGGTAAAAAAATAGTTTATGGTGCCAAATGAAACCACAGTAGTTGTTTCTAATGGTTTCCTCCATTTAATTTTGTAAAGAATAAATATTTTTCGGTTTTCATCAATGGAAAGTAAAAAGTACATAAATTCTAAGTTTTAAGCCAATCTGTCAAGAAGAATATAACTATATTCAATTTTATATATGCCTTAAAAGACAAATTCGTTTTAAAACTGGAATGTTTTTTAAAAATGAATGGAGGTATATTTTATAACCTTTGAAGACAACAGCTTTATTTAATAGCAAATGTTCATTATAAAAACAGATGATAGTTCTACTAGATCTTTCCTAATAGCGATTTACTTTACCCTAAGTGATCAGCTGCTTTTTTTAAAATATTATTATTTTTTTCGTATTGATATCTTAAAATCTTGCAAATTATCGATACAAACGCGGTGCAAATACCACAGAGGATTTCATCTAGATTCATAAGATTTCTCCTGGATTCATCAGATTTCATCTAGATTCCTAAGATTTCTTATGGATTCCTAAGAATATTTCTGGATTCATCAGATTTTAGCTAGATTCATAAGATTTCTTATGGGCTGTTCAGTTTTCAGCTAGATTCCTAAGATTTCTTCTGAATTCCTAAGATTACTTCTGTATTCATCAGATTTTAGCTAGACTCCTAAGATTTCTTCTGGGCTGTTCAGTTTTAAGCTAGATTCATAAGATTTCTTCTGGAATCCTCAGATTTCTTCTAATTTCTTCTAAATTCATCAGATATCTAGATTCTTAAGATTTCATCTGGATTCCTCAGATTTCTTCTAAATTCATCACATATCTAGATTCTTAAGATTTCATCTGGATTTATCAGATTTCTTCTAAATTCATCGGATATCTAGATTCTTAAGATTTTTTTCTGGATTCATCAGATTTCCGCTTTGGAATAAACAGACGAGATTCAAAATGACACTATGGAATTTCAGAACAAAATACAGTGTTTGTTGTGGGAAAAATGAAATCTTAAGCTACAAAATCTTTCATGTAAGTATACAAGTATGAATACTCTTTCCTTACCTACAATTGTGTTAGAATACGTAAAAAATTCATAAAACTTGAAAGTTTTCTGGTTATATGGATATTTTTTTTTGAAAAAGAAAGCATATATTTTATACAATGTAACAAACAAATGTTAAAAACGAAATATATAAAGGAGTGTTTCTTTTCTTTTTTAAGAATCTGCTATAGTTAATTTTATTCGAAACTTTCATGAACATACTTATTTCTCAGGAAGAACTAGTTTATTTGTAAATAATTGCTTTGTTCTTAATAAAAAGTTGAGGAATATGCACATTTTTATTTTTGCATGATACATTATGTTGTTTGGAATTTCCTCTTGCAGGCAGGAAAATAATTGGACCTCCAAATAAAATCATGGAACGCGACTGTCGTTTACTTCTGCCATCATTTATTCTTTTATTTCCCCAATGGCCAACAACCATTCATTCGTTTATTTCTCATGGTCCTTCATTTTTTTCTTTTTTTTTACATTGTATTCTGCTACATTCTTTTGTTTCTCCTCCGCTCTTCAGGTTTGAAATAAAAGCAGGAATCCAAACAAAAATTTATGTATTGAAAGCAAATCCTACGTTAAGCTGAAAGAAGATCTGTCATGTAAGTATACATGTATGAATATTTGCAACGCTAGGAACATGCTAATGCAACGTAACATGGTATATTCTTGAAAATAATTTTTTTTAAAGAAAATACTTAAAAGCATACCTCTTGAGATGAGGCAGACGCTATGGCCCAATGAATTTGAATATGCCACAGTTATAGTAAATGCTAAAATACTAAAAAGATTGGAATGTTTGATGAAAATAATTAATTCAAACTTTAAATTACTTAAATGCCCTCTGCATTCTTTTGCATTATGTAAATATGTTTGAGATAGTTATGTTGTAGCAGTCAAGTATATTAATTAAGATTCTGATAAAATGGTACATGTTTATTCCCTTAATATTTTCGTTTTGTCTACATTTATGATGGTTTGGTTTGATTAGTAACTCTACTGTCATTCTTTGCTCACTTTAGGCTAATTAGACCGGAACCTACAGATTAAGGTGGATTCCGAACTACTAATAGACATCCATGCCACAGCCAGGATTCGAACCTACATTTAAGATGTAGAAAAAAAGTATTGTGTAAAGAAATGTAATTTTATGTTTAGAACATTTTCTCTGTATAGTTAACATATTTCAATAATTCATCTATAAATAACAGTACTGGGGCATTTTTTTCTCACGAGAAAGGTTTTGGTATTTCTTTTTCAGGAGAGAGAAATATATGTTTTTTGACAAGTATACAATAACAACCCATCATTCAAATTTGAGAGTCGACAAGAAGTATTGTAGGTAGTTATATTACATGATATTAGTGTTTTGTACTAATGAGAACAATCTGTCGCTGAAATTTGATAGCCCATATTTGGTATCCTGTACAATAAGGAAATTAATGAATGTCTGTGCGATCTGCACAGGTTGAAACAACTACAAACTGAATATGAACTATACCATGAGTTGTTCCCTCGTGATTGGTGATAGACCACCAGCTAAGAAATGTCTACTCAAATGAGAATTGAGGGCATCTGACACCCTCCCCTCCATCTTGATGGATTGTCATAAAAGAAGAGTTTTGGTGAAGAAGAGAGAGAGAGTTCTGCGATGAATCTACCAGAAGTGTTGTATTATTTTTTTCCGCCTTTGAAGTGACTGAATGGGCCGGAGTTTTCCGCCTGTTTTCAAGTGAGCCCCTTGTGGTTTCGTGAATCACCCCGTGTAATAATTAAGGTCTGCCGCAGGCCAGGTGTTTAGATTTGCCATGGACTCAAAAATCTCTCAACTTGAAGTGAACTGCACTTGTGTATCTAATCTATATCCTTAATTTTCCTTTGTTGTAAATACAGTTCTGTATATATATATATATATATAACGGCATCAAAAAAAGGGCCACTTTTAGGTTCATGAGGACAAATTAAATTTTATTTACAAACATTATATATAAATATATATATATATATATATATATATATATATATATATATATATATATATATATATATATATATTTATATATAATGTTTGTAAATTGAAAGTTAAAGAAGTATTGGCAAGCCGTTATAGGTCTAGTATAGGCCGAGACGTTACAGTAATTTTATTTTACTGGCATGTCTAATTTTATACATCATTTTTGATTTAGATGTTGCTGTCTTAAGCACGTCTATTATTTTAGACCAGTACTGAAACCAATACTTACGTGTTGTTCAGCCATGGCATAACGTTTTATAATTCTTACATTTCAAATGCTTAATTACACTAATTGAATATATAGAGTTAATTTTGGAGCTACTTGAGCAATTCCTTGACACCACAATAACCTTGCCCTTTACTCGGCTTGACTCATGAGATTATTCATTTTAATTACACCCCTCTGCCATCTAATGGCTTATTTGCATCTTTAAAATATTGTGTCCCGCGACAACATTTAATTCCTCTCAAGTGATTCTAACGAAATGATTCTGCAGGGTTTTAATCAATTTTTAAATATCTGTGTAAAGGGTCACGAATTAAAGGTGTCATGCATCTCAACTTTGAACGTAAGTGTGGCTGTCAATATCGGAAAAATAGTCATTAGAAAGCAACCTAAAACTGCTGTGGAAGAAAACACAACAATA
>BPLQ01013906.1:8248-76912 GCA_021605075.1 Caerostris darwini | reverse complement strand
GAGATGACTCACCTTGACATTAGCGCTATTCTTCTTTTCGAACATTGTGTAAGGTTTAATTATAACCGCGAGAGGTCGCGGTTATAACTGGTAACTGTGACCAGTAACTGGGTCCTTAACTGTGGTCCAGTGCGGTAAGTAGCAGTTGCGGTGAGATCTTGAGACCACGAGGTGAACGCTAGGAGCGTCAGATAAAAACAGACGGTCAGGGACCGGCTTTGGTTTTTTGATATCAATAGTATTGTGGAAGTGGCACAGGGTGGTATGTATGTATTCATAGTGTAAATAAAAAGATTAGTATTATTAAAAAGACACTATTCCATCCTGACACAACGAGCTGCTAGTATAGTAGCTAATAATTGAAAGCTTCGATTTTGGAACATGAAGTAAGATTGATTGTTGCAAGTATAAATTTTGATATGAGAGAAAGGATTAATTGAATAAAAGACGTGAAAAAATAGAATTGAATTAAATAATTGATTTTATAATTAGATATAAATACATCCAAAAAGAATACGATATTGCTGTTTCATGTGAACCTAGAAATCGTCTAGAGGAAAGTCTTTTAACCATTAAGAGATGACTCACCTTGACATTATCGTTATTTTTCTTTTCGAACATTGAAAGCTTCGATTTTGGAACATGGAGTAAGATTGATTGTAGCACTTATAAAGTTTATACGTGCTGCAATCAATGTTTTTTATAAGCCAGAGGATTAATTGAATAAAAAAATGGGAAAAAATATAATTGAATTAAATAATAGATTTTATAATTTTAGAACAGTTTAATGGCATTATTGCGATAATTATTAACAATTTTTTAATCTAAATCTTTAACATACTTTTAATAGAAATCTTTAATAATCTTTTAATCGAAATCTTTAACAATCTTTTAATCATTAACAATCTTACGGTTTTCGAAATTTTGAAAAATTTATTTAGATGCACTTTTTTTAGTAAAAATTAGAAATTCAAACTTATTACCATTTTTTTGTGTGTTAAATTAAGCAATTAATTCGATTTTAGTTCATGCTATTTCTTAATTCTGGATGTTTAATAAATGATTTTAATTTAGAACGTAGAAAAATACTTTTTTTTCTCTAATCTTTAAACTTTTTACGCGAAAAAATTTATAACTAAATAATAATATGTAAAAGGAAGCGTTTATTATTTTTTTTCGATATAAATTATGTCACCTCTTGACTTTATTGCCATTTATCTTTTCAGTCATCGCAAGATTAACAAATTTGATTTCGAAAAATTTGGAATACAGTTCAACGGGATTTTGTGGATTTATAGTTTTTAACATCTTTTAGTAGATATTAGTGAGCTTAAAATATCACAATTCAAAAATTTTAGCAAATTTTATTTTACTGTAATTTAAAGATAATTAGATGTTTTATTTTTCATTTTTGTCAAATAAAGTAAACAACTTCGATTTTAATTTAACTACGTCTTTTTTTAGACTATTTATAACTTTATTTTATTTAGAACGTGAAATATTTATTTTGTCTAATTTATATTCGTAATATTTAATAAAAATTTTAAATATTATTCATTAATAAAAAATTTAATTAAGAGCTAAAACATTTTATAAAAATGGATATTGGAGGTTCTAATAAAAAAATTTATTCTGTAAAAGTATCTTAATCTACGAAAACAAATTTTACTTGAAACTTACCAATCCTTTATTAATAAATAACAGTTAAATTTATTTTAGTTCTCTTTGTATGAATAAATAACACAATGAAAAATAAAAATGCATTTTTTTTATAATTGTATATTAGCATGAATTTTTTTTTCAAAGGCCATTTTAATTATTTATTAATCTACTTGAATTATTTTAATCGTTTTAACAATAGTTAGATAAAATTCAAAATCATTTTAAATAAAAATAAATCGCTGCAAAAAATGCCAGTAATTTAAAGATTTTTAAAACGTACTAATTCAACAAGATATATAAAATAAGTATGTCCTTTTATTTTACTTTTTAATTTCGAAAGAAATATCAGACACTGACTGACTTAGATATGTCACTAATGAATTTGTGAAAATTGACTGAATTCTTTTAAAAATTAAAGCTTTGCATTTGACAATGAGTTTGAGTGAAACTGAAATATACTTCAATGAATTTTCTAATTCTTTATAAAGTAAAATTTCTAAAAATAACTAATAAAAAATATATAAAATAATATATAATAGTACAAATAAAATTAAATGTAATTTAAATAAAATTGTAAATGAAATTTTTCATATTTTAATTAACTTCAATTTTATATCATTTTTTTAATAGCTAAAATCATTAGAATTATTTCCAAATTACTCGGTGTATATTTTCTGGCACTTTTGAGAATTTATTTGACTGAGAGCAATAAAATCAAAATAAAGTAATTATAAATAACTGCTTTGATTTAAAATATAAAGGAGATATAGAATATTAAGATATATTCTATATCTTCTTTATATTTAAATGGGATTATCTGTATAAGGGATGAAAATGCAATGCAAAATAAAATTTGATCATATTTAATTTGTTGCTTTTCTTCCCAGACTTTAAAATATTACTTTGCTAATTACAGAAAAACTTTCCTTAATTTTTTGTGCTAAAGAACACACTATTTCGAAAACACACTAATTATTTCATAATGCACTAATTATTTCATAATGCATAACACTAATTGTTTCGAAAGCACATTAATTATTTCATAATGAACACACTAATTACTTCGAAAACACTCTAATTATTTCATCACAAACTATTTCCTAAACACACTAGTTATTTCAAAAATACTCTAGTTAATTCGTAAAGGACACACTAGTTATTCCGAAAACACACTAGTTATTCCGTAAAGAACACACTGGTTATTTCGTAAAAGACACACTAGTTATTTCGTAAAGAACACACTAGTTATTTCGCAAAGAATAAAGTAGTTATTACATAATACTAAATAATTATTTATTTAATATAACGCAAATTTAATACAATCTAATATTAATTTCACAAAATTTAATATTAACACTTTTTATGTAAAAATGAAAAACAAAAAATATAATGAAAAAGAAACCTTCCATTTCCAATCCAAATTTGCTTTCATTATCATTATCAAAATTTTATTTTTTACAAAATAAGTAGGTATTTCATTTCATTCGTATCATGATGAAATTTGAGTTGAAAATATTTTACAATTATAAATTATATATTTTAAAATTTTCATTGTTTGGAATAGTAAACAGGAACTTATTTTCCATTATTGAAATACTGTATAACTCTTTTTGGACAGTATACGAAAAAGTGATCATGCGGGAAAAACATGTTTATACATATTTTAAATATTCAATCAATAAGCATAAAGAGAATATTTGTTTTCGATGTTTTTCTTGTGGCAAAAGATGGCATTAAAAAACAGAAACTTTTATTTAAAATATGGAAAGGCCTTCTAGTACTGAAAACAATACAAATAATATATAGAGCAGTGATTTTTTTAATTTACTCAGAATAAAACTGGCGGTCAAAATGTTTTAAAATTAATCCAAATATTTTCCTCTAATTTACTAAATTTCTTTTTTATGAATAATAATTATGTAAATCACACTTATTTGAGAAATTCATACACGTGGAATTAATTTTATGCATAAGGAAGCAGACTTTTTATTCGTAGTGTCGTTCCATAAATGCATATTAGTTAGTTTATACAGAGCATTAGATTAAATCAACAAATTTATTACATACTGACTTTTAATTAATAGAGACATTTAGAAAAAGACGCATTAATTAGTTAGCTGGAGATAATTGATGGAATCTAATTAGTTCAATATAGAAATTAATTAGATATAAAGATGTCAATGTAACAGAATAATATTAACTAAAGTTAATTAGTTAAAGGTTATTAATATGTGAGTCTCACGCGATGTTATTATAAAATTAGTTATCTCTTCAAACCATTTAAAAAGAAACTTTTTGTAGACTGAAATGGCTGTAGTCTGACTGAAAAGACTGTAGCGTGTAATCTTTTGTAGACTGACAGAAAAATTTAAAATTGGAGTTTTCCTGCCTTTTTTTATTTATTTGGAATGAAATGGATATGGATAATAAAATATTTTCTTAAGAAAACATATTCCGGTGAGGATTCATTGTTGATATTAAATATCAAAATGTAAACTTTTAAAATAATACGATGCAATTGATCATTACCGAAAAAAAGATTGATTTAACTGAACATCTTTAAAATAATTGGCTGACAGCGGCAAAGTAACAAATACTTTTATAAAAAATAAATTATAATTTAAATTGTGAAGTTTAGGTATGAAAAAAACAATATAACATAATTTAAGTGTAATATATATATATATATATACATATTAACATAGTACACACACATATATATGTATATTTGCTGTAATTTTAAAGAAGACTTAAAAATGTATGAAATTATTAAGAAAAACTCCAAAGTCACATTAAGAACAATATATCACTTAGCATTTTTAAGTATTTAACATTGTTTCCATTACATCAGCAATACAAAGGAAATTGTATAAGAAATATATCGTGAATGACAATATATTTTCAATACATTGACAATATTCTTATTAAATATAAGAAAATATATTGTCAATGTAATGTAATAAGTGATATATTGTTATACTGTAAAGGTCGCTAACTGGAATTCAAGTATTTAGTTATTTATATAACTCAAAATTTAAGATAATTATGAATTATTGAAATATAAAATATTTTATTTAATATGTGATTAAGAAATGTATTAGGTAAAATCGCAGAATGGGGGTCATTGAGATTTGGCGTCAAAAAGTCTTTTCGCCAAACTGCTACAAGTTGTGGGTTACGATGGTAAGTGAATTGCGAACAGTACAAGAAACACAGATTACCAAGTTTGGCTACTTATCACCCAATAGGCTCCACAAAAATGTCGCCAAATCACAACGGCCCCTATTTTGCCATAATTTACGAGTTGGCTATATATTATTATAAATATATATGCATTTTTTCTATTGAAAGTTGCGGAAGTGTTTAGAAATAACTATTTCATTGACATATTTGTCCACTAAGATGTAAAAAGACCTCAACGTACTTTATGCAGCAAAAAATATTTATATTTGTCTAATGTTAACATAACAACAATTATTTTGATATGGACTCTTTACTTTCTATGCTGTTTTTAATTGCATTGATATGTTATTATATTATAAATATAATATGACATATATATATTATAACAAAAGATATTTAAATTAATACTTGAATAATAATATTAATTAAAATAATTAAGCGTTAAAATTATTTAACAATTTTAATTAATCAATCTTTTTAACATAATTAATATTACGTTAAAAAGAAAACTCCAAAATCATCTTGAGAACAATATTAATGGATGCTAACTATAATTCAAATAATAGTTATTTAAGATAATGAAATATTATTGAAAATCATAAAATATTATTTAAATGGGATTAAGAAATATATTATTATAAATGTGTTTGGATATAAAAGCAGAAGTGTTTGGAAATAAATCTTTTATTAGCTTTATTTTATTTTATTTATTAGATTGTAAAAAGGACTGCAACATACTTATGCGACAAAAAATACTTGCATTTGTCTGTTAAAATAAGAATAACAATTATTTTGATACAGTCGTTTTAGTTGCCTTGATGTGATATTATATTATAAATAATATATAAATATTATTTAACAAAAAATACTTGCCTTTGTCTAATGTTAAAATAAGACTAGCAATTATTTTGATATTGACGCTTACCTCCTATACATTTTTAGTAACATTAATATATTTTATATTATAAGAAAGTACGAATTTCTATTCATATAATTTTCAAATCGGGATAAATTTCATCAATTGATATTATTTTTTTCAAAATTTATATTTATTAAACACTATACTCAGTTTAATTTACTCTGTGTAATGTTTACACTATACTCTGTGTTATGCAGAATATGATTATTTATGTATACTGACAACAGAAATTAATATTTTGTAATAAATTTATTTTAATATGTGCACAATCCCCCCGCATCTATTAATAATTTGATGATGATAAAATTTACCTTTTTTTTCCCTTTATAGTGACAATTACCCTTTGATTAATTACCGCCTTTCAGCCAAAAAAGTAACAATATATCGAAACTAGTTCAATCCTTGTTGGCTACTTATCCCATCAGAACAGAAAATAAAATGAACTCCTAACAGGTTGTCAGATGAACCAAGAATGAACTTAATAACATTTTAAAAGGCAATATTCTCTTCAAAAAGAGCATCTTCGCATCCAAACACAATGTATTTTTTTTGTTTTGAAGATTACGGTTGGGATGGTGAACTCAATTTATTTCAAATCGAATGCAAACGACGGTTACACAAAAGTAACAACAGTGTTCAGTGAAAACATTTTTATCTTTAGGCTATTTTAAGTTCGGTTAAAATTATCAATTACCACTTTAAAAGAAGAGGAATTTTAATACTGATGTTAATGCTTTTTTAACTGGTGATGCTTATAACTTGCCATTTGTGCGTTGTTACTGAATCTCATATTAACTTTTTTACTTTCCTTTAAAAAATTGTGAAATTTTAAGTGTTTCGACATTTTTGCTTTAGAATACATCATTAAAATTTTTGCTAAAGTGTTTATAAATTATAATTAACTTGTTCTGCATTTTAGTGGTAAAACAAAAATAAAAAATAAAAAATCGAGGAAAATCTTACTCTACGCGGAAATATCTCATAATAACTCAATTTATTCTAAAGTGTTGAACCACTTAGTACTTTTTAAAATGCACTTTTTAAAGTGCCCATTTAAATGACATTTAAAAAGGCTCAGCTTTATATTTGTATACCTGAAATAGAAAACTAATTTACTCAGCCAGCTTTAATGGTGTAATGTATTAAAATAACAATTAAAAGTTAAAAATAAAGATTTGGATACTGAAAATAATTAGCTGCTTCTTGAATTTCATAACTCCGCAAATACCACTTAATTATCATCACATCATGCTACATAAAAAAGGGAAGATTAAAAATAGCACAGAAAGAAAAAAAAAATCTTAGAGTCGTAGCAATATCATCTGACAAAAATAGATATGAGACTGATAACACATTCCATTTAGTTGGATAATATTTATTTTATAACACAAATAAAAGAATAAGTCCGATATTCACATTAAAAAAAATACTATACAAAAAATATCAGCTACATTTTCCTTTATTTGGCACCGGGAAAGAATCTTGATCTAAAACTCGAAACTGATGCTGAACCGAAATTACTCATATTTATAACATGAGTACGATAAATCTGTAGACCGGATGCCCTTCCATTGTGCTCGAGGAGGGGGAAAACGAGGGGTTAAAATTGTGGTGACACAATGCGGACGCATTGCAGTAAATCGCTCTTGGTGTATTTAGAGTAATGCTGAATCTGTTACACGCCTGCCATTCTAGTTGTGAATCACTTATGTTCACAGTCTTCTGCAGACATCAGTCTTATGCAGTCATCTGCATACGAAAACAACATTATGACTATCTCCTACTATTGTCAAACATATTTTATTTTAATCTGATTATCTTTCTTTAAATTATTTAAGTTAAAATGAATCAAAATAAAACAAACAACAAATAAATAATTTGTTTATAATTAACACAGCCAAAAAATTACATACTTAACCAAACGGTATTTTATCATTTTCTTCCTTCCAATCATTACATAATTCATTAACATTTAATTTATCTAATGCCATTTTTTCTACTTTCCTCCCACAGGTTCTATTCATAATTATCTTACTAAAAACTTAAAGATCGATGACAAGATGCTTGAAATTTAAGAACCATTGTATCATACTCCATCGCACTTGTAATACGCCCAGAAGCCACAATTCATGTCACATAAAACAGCCCATCATTTTGATAAATCTCCCATTTGACAAATGTTCTCATACCCTCAATCCACTCGTCATCCCTTTTTTGAGGCCTCTTCGTCTATTGAGGTAAGATCCGTTTCTAAAATTTATCTTCTCCTTTGTGTATTCCGCACCTGGGATAAAAAAATAATGTTTAATTCACCACAACAAGAAAGGAAGCGCATCGTCCTCTTTACAGAAACCATTTTAAGGTTATCCAGTTATAAACTATATGAAAACATTCTTGGGGTGAATAGGTCATTCTGAAAGCGAATCTTTGTGTGGACGAAATTGGAAGTCGGCATGCTATGCTCCCGCTGAGCATTAAAAGTTCGATTGATGTTAGAAAACGATCAACTCCCACGCAATCGATTAGGAAATAATTCGTTCCTCCCTCTTGGTGGTGATTTTTCCATCCAGTGTTCTGATGAAAACAAAATTATGTGCTGACAGACGTTTCGACAATTTGCGGTTTGATTTGTGGCTGGTTATTTTACAATACATGTTATTTTATGGTGGTTGGAGGCTTGGTGGAGACAATGGTTATTTTACTGTTACAGCTCGGTTGCTATTTTTATTTCTTCCAAGCTATATATATCTATATAAATCTCTCTCTCTCACTATCTATCTATCTATATATATACAGACAAAACATACTCACATACACGTATATATAAGTTTGCCATAAACAATTGATAATTATTTTTTCATTTGTATATTTTTAACGTAGTTAAATAATTATATTATTTTTTGCCATAATTTTCAAAATAAAAAGCCACCGAAGCTTCTTAGATCACCAAAAAATATTAATATATATATATACACTGAAGTGACAAAAGTCATGGGATAGCAATATGCAAATTTTCAGATGGCAGTAGCATCACGTAGAACAGGTATAAATGCGCAGTGCTTTCGCAGAGCTTTCATTTCTGTTCAAGTTATTCATGTGAAGAGGTTTTGACGTGATGATGACCGCACGACGGGAATTAACAGACTTTGAACGCGGAATGTTAGTTGGAGCTAGACGCATGGGTCATGCCATTTCGGAAATCGTTAGGGAATTCAACATTCCCAGATCCACTGTGTCAAGAGTGTGCCGAGAGTATGAAATTTCAGGCAGAACATCCCACCATGGACAGCGCAGTGGTCGACCGCCTGCACTTAACGACCGAGACCGGCGACGTCAGCAAAGAGTCGTAAATTCTAACAGACAAGCAACACTGCGTCAAATAACCGCAGAAATCAATGTGGGACGTACAAAGGACTTGTCTGTTAGAACTGTACGGAGAAATTTGGCTTTCTTGGGCTATTCCAGCAGAAGGCCGACTCGAGTGCCTTTACTGACAGAACGACATCGCTTGCAGCGACTCTCGTGGGCACGTGAGTATATCGGTTGGTCCCTAGATGAAGGGAAAACCGTGGCCTGGTCCGATGAGTCACGATTTCAGTTGGTAAGAGCTGATGGTAGGGTTCGAGTGTGGTGCAGACCCCACGAAGCCATGGACCCAAACTGTCAGCAAGGCACTGTTCAAGCTGGTGGTGGCTCCATAATGGTGTGGGCTGTTTTTTCATGGCATGTACTTGGTCCTCTGGTGCGATTGGACCGAACATTGACTGGAAATGCTTATGTTCAGCTACTTGGAGATCACTTGCAGCCATTCTTGGACTTCATGTACCCAAACAACGATGGGATTTTTATGGATGACAATGCGCCACAACTGTTCGCGATTGGTTTGAAGAAAATTCTGGACAATTCCAACGAATGATCTGGCCACCTACATCGCCCAACATGAATCCCATCGAGCATTTATGGGACATCATCGAGAGGTCTGTTCGTGCCCAAAATCCTGCACCATCAACGCTTTCACAATTATGGACGTCTATCGAGACAGCATGGCTCAATATTCCTGCAGAAGACTTCCAAAGACTTGTTGAGTCCATGCCACGTCGAGTTGCTGCACTTCGCCGGGCGAAAAGAGGGCCGATGCGATATTAAGAGGTATCCCATGACTTTTGTCACTTCAGTGTATATATATATATATAAGCATACACACATACATATATATGTGTGCGTGTGTGTATAAGTTTACCATTAACAATTGATGACTTATTGTGTCATTTGTAAATATTGTATACAGTGAAATAATTATATTTTTAGTTATATTATTTTTGCCATAATTTTCAAAATAAAAGGCCACCGAAGCTTCTAAAATAACCAAAAAAAAAATGTAAAATAATTATAATAATAATGAAATAAAAAAAAATTAAAGTGGTCGCATAATAAAACTTGAAAAAAAAAAAAAAGCTAAAGTAAAATAATTATCGAAGTATAAATTTTTAGCTAGTAAATATTAAAATATATACATTTTTTACATAACAGACATAAATTCAAAGAAGAAAACTGACTTAATGACAGTTTATTAAATAAATTTTTAATTTGTATTTTAATTATTACATGAGTGATAGATTAGAGAAATAAATAAATAATTAAGAGAAAAGAAATAAGTCTGATAACCACTTTTCTCGCCTTTCATCATCTTATAAAATCATTTGAAAGTATAAATATAAAATTATCAGAGACGAAGCGTCCTCAGTTCTTTTACACAAAACAATATTTTCATACCATTCGTCAAAAAAGAAAAAAGATTTTATGTAACCAAGAGAAGACTTACTATTGCTGAATTATAAATTTAAATTCATATTTATATTACATTCATTCAGATATAATATCATCTACCCATAGAGTATTTCATGTTTTGTTCTCATTATATTAATTATAATTTTACATTCCGAGCTTTTACAAAACTAAACTCGGATACAATATCATCTACCCATAGAGTATTTTAGGTTTTGTTCTCTATATCTATCAATAGGTCATTTATTTGCCGATCTTATTCATAGTTAAATTTTGTATACATTTTACAGTAAATAATATGTTGCTTTTTTTATAATTTTTTAAATTATTGCGATGATTTTATTACTATTTATTAGCTTCACTTGTAAAAAAGCAGCAACATTCTTAATGATATGTTCAAATATGAAAGTGAAACATTTAAATTATTTTCGGGAATTTAAGTTACAGCATGTAAAATAGGAATTTTTTTAAGCTCAGCCAAAGAAGACATATTTGAAAGTTTTGCACGGGAAAAGAAAATCACAGTAAATTATAATTGACAAATCGTATTTTATGAAATTTGTAACATTGTAAACAGGGTTTAATAGAAATTTCTAATTTTTCTTTTAATTTTGAAGCATTTCGTAAACTTTTTTGTACTGACATCTACTTTACTACTGTGTCCCAAAAGTAAGACCAATTTTTTTTTCAGAAACTCTTTATTTATTCTTCCAAATGTATTTCATCGTCTTCAAAGTAATCACCTCCGGACACAATCCACTTATGCCAACGTTTCTTCCAAACCCCAATGCATGCTAAAAAGTCATCGGCTGGGAGGGCCTGCAAAGCGCGCTCCGATTCACGTTGAATCTCTTCAATCGACTCAAAACGGTGTCCCCGGAGTGGTCTTTTGAGTTTAGGGAATAGCCAGAAGTCGCACGGTGGGAATACGGTGATTATGGAACGATATGGGTTTCCTTCTTCGCGAAACATTCACGAAGAATCAATGTAGTGTGAGCTGGCGCATTCAGTGTTTTCGGTACCAATCGAGATTTGACGCGTTGGAATTGACCGATCATTTTGAAATTCCAACATCATCAGCAAGGTCTCTAATTGTTGTGGTCGACGGTTTGCAAGCACCAAATCCTTAGTTTTTTGGACGTGAGCTTCGTCGGTTGAGGTTGGGGTCGACCAGTCGACATTTCTTTCCAATATAGGAATGCTCACCGAATGCCTTCTGCAGCATTCTATACGCTTCCGCAAACAAAATTTAATGCAAGTTCTTTGCTTAATTAACTCAGACATTTCAAAAAGCGCCGGAATCAGATTTAGCGTCTCACAAAGCCAAGCGTAACTCAAAACATTAATGAATATTTTGACGTCAAATTTCACACAGATGTCAAGGGCAGTGCCAGCAACCTAAAAAAGAAACAAAATTTGAAATTCCATAAGCCCCGGGAATTTTAAATTGAAAATTGGTCGTACTTTTTGGACACAGTAGCACATGTTTATTTTACTTAACTGCCTTTGGCCTGCCATTCTAACTGTACTTAAAATAAAAAGAAATTCCGGAAATAAGTAACTCAGTCTGGAAATAATTTTCCAAGAATTGGGAGCTGACACGCTATGTTCCCGCTGCGAATTAAATGTTCGATTGCTTTTAGAAGACGATTTACTCCTACGCAATCGGTTTCGAAATCTTCCTTCCTCTTGCTTTGTTGTAATTCTTGAACAGCTGTCCTGATGACAATCTATATTATGTGTGTTAAAAGATTTCGGAAATTCGTTGTTCGGATTGTGTTGCAGAAATTTTCTATTTTAGCGGTATAATTTAGTTTCTATTTTTATTTTTCTATCTCTAAGTGATTTTTAATCGGTTTCTATTTAGAAATTTTCATTCACAGACATTTTTGGTTGAGGATTGGTTTTGTTACTTTGAATTTCGTTTACTGTGAAATAAATAGAACAATATTTTCAATTAAGTGTTCTTATACCTTTTTACCGAAAGTATTTAACCCAAATGCAATGAAATTATTATGATAATTTAGAAATACGATCAAATAACAAAAATAATAAAACTATTTAAAATATTTAATTATTTAAATATTCATAATAAAAATATTTAAAAACATTAAAACCGTAAAAAAAATGTAAAAAATTTTTTTAAAGAAGAGATGTTTAATTTTTTTAAATTAAATATAATTCGATTGTACAAACAAACAATAATATAATGAGAATAAATAAAGAAAAAGAATATTTCAATAAGTTAAAAATTATGCTTGTTTTCATTAAAATTAAAATAGTAATAAAATGTGGGAGACATATATATATTTTTTTATAATAATTTATTATAAAACCTTGTTTGCAAAAAGGAGAAAATTACGATTTTCAATTAAAATATTTCACAGCAATATTTTTATTTTAGTAGATGCAACGTTACCAACTAAATTTGTATAAAATATTTAAGGAATTTATAAAATAAAAACAATAATCAAATTGAAATTTAATGAAGATTTTTGATTGAGTGTTGATAGAATTAATTAAAAATGTAAAATTCATAAAAAATATGAATAATTTGTAAATACTTTAATACCACCATAGCTAGAACTCTAATGAAATGCGTTGAGAAGTATTAAAAAATCTGTTTATTTAAAATTGAACGAAATTTTAATTTAAAATAGATAGTTGATTATTCTTTCAATTTTAAAAACTTAATTTATAAGATCAATTTGACAGACAACTCAGATTTTAAAGAAATATTATACAAGTAATTTTTTTAATTAAATATTTTCAATTTATACAAAAATATAAATATTTTAAATGTTAAATTTTATGTCTTAAATTTTCTTTATATATATGCTAAGTACACTACAAATCTTGCATTCTATATTAGAAGAAGATATAGGGCCTCACAAAAATTTAGTAATTCTTGACATAATTCCAAGAAAAAAAAGGAAAATAACTAAAAATTTCAGAAAATTTCCACATAAAAAGAGCATTGTTAATCCACTTAATACAGAAAGGTTTTTTATAAATATTATAGTTTGTTAAATTTGTTTTTCATTTTCTGATTTAAGACTATAAAAGCTTATTTTTATGTTTCTAGCTAATCAAGTTTGAATTTCCAAATTCTTTACACAAATAAAGAATTTCTTCTTTTCCAGTTGGTCATAATACCTGAGTTATCGAGTTATTTTTTAAATTGATTTTCACACATTACAAAACATTTTTGAATCTTGTAACCGATAAGCTTAATTTGAAATTGATTTTTTTGAAAAATTATTCACTTCATTCCATGAGAACAGTTTTGATAGCCTTAACGATCTTGATTTATTGCTTTTTCTAATATGCATCTTAAAAAAATTTTAAAAAGAAAAAACAGTCGGGTTACAGAAACTCATAATTTGAGGATTTTTTAAATAATAGAAGGTTTTTTTTCTAATGACTGGGCAAAAATTTAGTGGAAAAACTCGCTAAGAAGCTGTTGCCAATTTTAGATTAAGAACTGGACACGACTGCCTGGCCGTACAACTGGCCAAAATAGGGATTGTGAAATCTCATATGTGTTTTATGTAAGACAGAAAATGAATAAGGTTCATTTACTTGATTGCTCGGGACTGGATTCAAACCTACAACAGAATGGTGATTTGTGGACTCTTTACTGGAGGGCCAGAGATAGCATGTCCTGATCACACGGACTTTTACAATGGTGGTTCTAGCTTTTTACATTTTTATCCTTGGAACATTTAATTTGTTTTTATCTGTTTTTAAGGCCTTTTGATCGTTTTTGTTAAGAATGTCTGGTCTTTTCTCTTTGCAATTTTGATTTTTTAATAAGTTCTTTTATTTTTACGATAAGTGGCCAAATTTGTATGGATTGAGTTGCAGTATTTCTATAGATAAAGCCATAGATAAGCTAAGTATTAAATGTAGCTAAGAAAAAGATATAGATATTATTAAAAATCTTCATTTCAAAATATTAATTTGTATTAATGGTTAGAGCAGAATTTCGTTGAAATTCGTAAACGTACGAGCACATTTGGGAGCAAATAAATACGAAACTATTAGTGAGACATTGTATTTACGATGAAAGAGTAAAAAATGGTGATTCATAATTTAAAATAGTGATTTTCTCGTGTAAATTAAAAGCAATGTATTTTGTTTCATGTGAAATGTGAATCATTAAAACCATTTACCTGTTTCCTTTTTCTTAATTCTACAACAATTCCCTTAATTAATTTATTTTTCTTTTCTAATGAAAATCATAAACTTTGATTAGAAAAATCTATTTTCAGACTCTTTGAAATATAATTGCTTATTTTATTTTTCTTGCATTAAACAATTATTCAACCAACTATTTTATTTTTATTTTCTTATGAAATTCTTAAACTTTGATCTCTTATCTCAGAATGAAGGAAATATGTCAGAAAATAAATTTAACGATTAAAATTCTGCGAGTTATGTCATTAAAAAAAACCCATTCTTTTCGAAAACTGTATAAAACTTTAAATAAGATTTATTCGTTTATTCTCATTTCATTATTTCGTTTATTTTCATAATTCTTTTTTCTAAATATTTTTCCGCTATTTTATACATCTATGTCAGAAATCTGAAAATAAAAATATATATTTAAATGAAAATAGATTCTCATTTATTCAACAATTATTATTTTTTTTTTCTACTTTTGTGTAAATAGTTCGTTGAAATTTCAAATTTAAATTATTATTTAAATCTTTATTTATTTAACACATTTTGAAATAGACACAAAATTTACAATTGAAAAATAGGTTAAATTAGAACCTTTTCTTTTATTGTTTAATCAAAAAAAAAATAACACCTCAGAATATTTATTTAATAAATAATGACAATTTTATATTCTAATTTAATTTTATGTTTATATTATCAATTACAACAAATAATATGGTATACAATTTAAAATAATAATACAGTTAGATTATAAAGAAAGCTTCAATATAAAGAGTCATATGATGTAATTCAGATAACCAAGAAACAGTATGTCATACTGAAAACATTTTAATGGGTAATTTTCAATACATTAAAAAATAGATGATTTATTAAGCAAAAGTTAAATAATTACTTGTGAAAATTATTACTTTAAGTTTTAAAGAACTTAGAAGATTGTTGTGGCTTGCAGCAACTAACTAAGTAAAATGAAAAAATTCAGAAAATAGTAATTTCGTTTAAACGTTAAATAAATAAAAAATCACCTTTAGTTCTTAAAATTTTATTTTGTATTCAGCCTTATGTATATTATTTGCATTGCAGTGGCAAAGCATTGACATACAATATCATATATTGAAGTAAAGATATAATACTTAAAGTGAATTATTATTTCTTAAATTTTTGTGAAATATCATCTGTGGATCTGAATTGAAATGCTTTAGTTTACCAATTTCTTTCATCAGGAAAAATGCATAAAACTAAGAGATGTCATATTATTCATTGTACATATAAATGAATGTTGATTTTTCTTTATAATTTTCCTTTATTTTTTAGTTTGTACCTGCAGTAAAATATTTAATTTCCTTTGATTATTAAAAAAAAATTTTTTTGAGTCCATCACAACGTAAATTAAACTGTTTCCAAAATCCAGCATAGATTTTTTTTTTAAAATTAAAAGGCCACATTGAAGAAGTTCATTCAAAATGAAAAATGAAAGTTTCATTAAAATTTTTTTTTGTCATTTTAATCATTTATAAACGCTGGCTTTCAGAAATTAAGGTATAAGCTGTTTTTACGTTAGATAAAACAAATGAACACAAAATGAATACAATTACAAATGAACACAAAAACATGAAATTTAGAAAATATGTGCATTCAATAGTTTATTGAATTATTATAATTTTAATTTCAAACATTGCTTCTAAATAAATAATCACATTTTGTACAAAAATCCATCGCGTGTAAAAAAGAAATGAAAGATTTTTGTGAAAGAAAATTAAATAAGGGTTTTAATAAGAACTGTGTCTATATCTGGCTGTAATGCATTGTTAACATCGATTTTCCATACTACCATTTAACTTCTCAGGCACCTGAATTGGAAGTAAGGTCATACATGGAGCAACTTGTATTCCAGCTCATTTAATGATGTGGAGGAGAACTAAAGCTGCTACCTGTTTGCCAAGGTATTCCCAACGATACATTATGGATGTAAGGTTCGGATCGCCAACGGCCGTACCATGCTGAATATATCGGTTCTCGTTAGATCACCGAAGTCAAGCATCATTGGGCGCGGTCAGTACTTGGGTGGGTGACCACCTGGGAACACCGCGTGCCGTTGGCAAATTTGGGACCTGAATGACCGAGTGTCTAGCGCTCTGGCGCTCCGGCGGTGCCATGGATGTTTGTAGTGGTTCGGAATCCACTTTAAGCCGTAGGTCCCGGTCTCCTATGACTGTAAGAGCGTCACTGAACAAAAGCCAGGCTTCTACCTACGGGTACTCCATCACAACAGAAGCTGCTTCCTTCCCCTTCAATCATGAGCACGCATGGGCTCGTGGGCTTGGCCAGCCAAGTGGGATAAGAAACAACAACAAACAACAAGGTTCGGATCTCAAACTGGTCTTCCAATTCACCCCAAATCTTGATAATCAACATTTTCATCAACAAGCCTACTCGGTTAAGACCAAAATTATCATCCATC
The DNA here is from genome assembly GCA_021605075.1 of Caerostris darwini. Classification (NCBI taxonomy): domain Eukaryota; kingdom Metazoa; phylum Arthropoda; class Arachnida; order Araneae; family Araneidae; genus Caerostris; species Caerostris darwini. The sequence continues at coordinate 59,720 of BPLQ01013906.1, read as the reverse complement.
AGGACTATTCATTAACAATAACAGCAGGGAATGATCTGTCATAATATGAAGCAAGGATCTTTTTTTTGTTCTAATGCAGCTGGCAAACACTTAGACAATTGTCTTGGATGCCTTAAGGCAAGCGCTGCACAGACACTACTCCCTTAGCACTATCCAGGAGATGATTGTAGCTTGAAGATAAGCTACGGACGTGGTGTAACATTACCCCCGCAACCCTCTATGATCCTATTAGAACGGGACCTACGGTTTAAAGTGGATTCCAAACCACTGCAAACATCCATGGCACCGCCGGGACTTGAAACCGAAACCTGTTGTACCGAGCGCCAGAGCGTTAGCCACTAGGCCATTCAGGCTCTTGAGGTAAGGATCTTGTACCGATATTTCACAACAGTCACATTTACTTCACAAAATATAGTACATGCACATTAGTGTGGCTATCCAGAGAGAATCTGGCTAAATCATGATTCATATAAATCATTGATATATATATATATATATATACATCTTACTCCTTTTCTATCTAATCAATGGGCTTAAAGCTTAAGACACTTCTCTCATTCATAAAGCAGGAGACAGAGGTTTCTGTGCGACCAAGGCTCTCTGTCAACCTGGCAAATCGTCTGAACAAAATTTTTATATTTTTAATATTTAATTCAAAAATTGAAGAAAAGTAAAGCTTTCATTTATGATAATACAAAAAAATCAATTTTTCCTTTAAAATATTATAAAACAATCATCAACAATCATTAATTCATTAACACAAGCCATACAAGGAAGCTAATGTACTTCGCAGAAAATTATTATAGACGAATATCCCCTTTTCAAACTAGTAATAAACAGAAACAAATGATATAAAGTGCAACAGACTAATCATTAACAGATGTTCAAAAGATTTTAAAAATAAACTAGACATCCTCATAGAGGAAGAATTCAAAAGATTGATTAGTACCAATCAGGAAAGTGATAATGTCATTGTTATTGTAATCGTGAATGATAAAGAGAATCAGGTGCAAGTTTTATTTTAGTCATTAGCAAATTGACGCTTCATTGAACTTGTTACTATTTTTCGAGGTCATTTGTTCCTATTGCATTGAATAATGGTTCACTGATGGGTAACCGATCAAGAATTCAAAAATAAATTAAGTAATGAATGATGCATGGGAGTTAATTTCCATTGATAGTTATAATGAAATATAAACATTGTGTTTAGTTGAATAGGCATGGTAATCATGTTATTTTTTAAAAATTATTTCTTCCTTCATGATTAGTCAATAAATAGATTCTATTCTCTGTTTAATAACTTTTATTTGTATTATCTTATATTTGGTATTTTGTATTAAAGGATGCATTCAAATGTATTTCAAATTAAAGGATATCTTAAGCAGAGATTCATACACTTCTGATGATATCGAGCCGTATGTACTGACTGTAACATGACAACGGGCCGCACAAAACAAATCACAATTGATATATATATATAAGATTAATTTTCTACATATGACTAGGCCAATATATTTAACTTCATTGACCCAGACAATAGAATCATCAAACAGAAAAATATTATCACTTAAGAGTCCTGGTATTTCCTTTGCAAAAAAACTATTGCTTTTGATTTATCAATGTTGACGGTAATTCTCGATAGGGTCAGCCATTCCACCAGGGAGTCTAAAAATTTGTTAAATGTTCTGATTATAAAATTGACTGTCTCTCTTTGAACTAAATCTTACAAGACTATAATACTAAATCCCACAGATTAGGTACTATTATTGTGCGTATGGGCTACTCAGCCCGTTCTCCAGACTTGAACCCGATTGAACATAATTGGGATACTTTATCGAGTTCAGGATAGATGTATTGCTATTGTAACCTTTTAGGGTCGTCGAATTGCTTTGATACAGCTTTGCTGTATACTAATTTAATGAATACCATCTGTTTGAGTACATAACCTCGCTGTGCGTCTATATAGCTGTTAAAGGCGATCTCACTCCACATTGAAGAGGATCACACATTGAATTCAGACACTATGTCATCGGCATGTTTCCATTTTGTATATTCTCAAGAAAGAAAATAAGGTCTGTTGTTTTTATTTTGTGGCTAATCTATGAAGATCTGTTTGATTAAAATTTTTGCTACATTTTCATTGAATTCTAATTGAATAGAAATTTTATAATGCTTACTTTTTAAAAAGCCGCGTATTTATGTTATTATAATGGAACAAGTTTACATATTGTTGAATTACTTAAACATTTATTCGCTTGTAAAATTATGATAGGTGATCATGGCAGAAAAGTTTCTTGTTTTTATTACGTGGCTAATCGGTGAAGATCTGTTTTGTTAATGCTTTTGCTAAATTTTATTGAATCCCGATTGAATAGAAATTTTATAATCATGATTTTTTTAAAACCCATGTACTTATGTTATTATAATAGACCAAGTAGTTAAGTTACTTAAACATTTATTCGCTTGTAAAAATGTGGCAGGTCATCATGTTAGAAAAATCGTATTCTCAAGCGAATGAAACTTAATACAAACAAAATACAAGTTCTCACTTTTATTTTATTGGGTTGGCAAAAAAGTACATGAGGTTTTTAGCATGTATTTAAATGGTGGAAAACAAAATTATTTCCTTGGCAACGCCATAAGATGAACATATTTTCTAATAGTTTTAACACTTGTTATAATCTTTTGTACTTCCCAAGGGGATTCAGTTATGAGTAATGGATGTTTTATGGTTACAAGTTTATAATAAAGAAGTCGTAAAATTCAAAAATACACAATACATTTTGTAATGCCTTTTAAACATAATCAAACGAACACTTTAACGAGTATATGCTAATTATAAGATAAATCAGCGCATTCATAAAAAGTAAATATAAAACTTGAAAATAATAATAATAAATAAATCATATACTTGTTACTTAATGTCCCTCATTGAAATTCAAATAACTTCAAACATGTTTTCAAAATGAATTTACTTCGTATATTTACACAATCTTCTATTCTTTTTTTCTGATTCTTAATAGTATTGACAATAAGAATTGTGTGCAAATGTTATTCATTGTTTTAAATCATCATGATCTTTGTTCGAACGAGTTCTTCCATTCAAAATAATCCGAAAATCACAATATCTGTTCTTGTTAATCCGAACCACTTACAAGATAAGTCCTTTCCTCCTCCAAAGCTCAACTTCCAGTCACTAATGTCTTCCGAAAATAAACTTCTTTTACTTTTCATTCCAAACAAAAACTTTTTTGCCGACATTGGAAACCGGCAATCACTTTGTTCGCAAATCATTTCCATTCTTATTTCGGAACAAACCAATTTAAACTCTGTGTTGAATCGAACTGTCTTTTGATTCGAGATCCAGCAATTGTTCTCAACACGTTCACCCTTTCTTTTCCACCATGTTAAATGAGAAACAACTTCATTTGGCTGACTCTTGGCGTTGAAACAATGGTACATTACGGAGTGATTACTTGCTACAAGAAATCAGGCTTTGTTTGTGTCAATCTTTCTTTTGTGCAACCCATTTTCTCTTCGATGTTTATAATTGCTGCTTTCTGTTCAAAGTGCGTTACTCCCATCTTGTTTATATCATTCATAAAAGGAATAAAAATCCTGCCTAGAGTGTATAATCACAGTTTAATTCTGTGATTTCATATTTATCTGCTTGTTCGGTTAATATGTGGAATAACAGAAGGTTTCGCAAATCTGTTAAAAATACAATTAACTCTAAATATAGTTCTGGATTAATTTCCTATTAAATACACTGTACGGTAATGCTTGTCTATTTTTTTTTAAGTTATAATTTGACTCCAATTTTTAATCCTTTACACATTTCAAAGGACAATTGTTTTTGGAAAATTTAATCAAATCCCTTCACATTCTTCTACTTAATCATATGTAATAACTGATACCTTTTTTTTCTATTTCGCAACCTTTTTACCTACTTTCTAACATTATTGTTAAAATAACAAATGATTACTCGTAGAAATATAAAATAATCTTTAAATTGGAAGATAAATAAAAAGTAGAATTAAAAGTCGACAGAATGAAGATTAAAGTCAAAAATGAGAATCTTCTATGTTCTTATAGTATTTAAAAAAAGATTTGTTGTTTTTTATCTATGATATAAATAACTTTATATTTACTTTATAAAGTTTACTTTCTTCTTCTTCATTGGAGCAAAACTCCATGGTGGGACAAGGCCGTTTGACTAGTGGCAGATAAAGTTTACTTTACTTACTTTTATTTAATTTATTTATAATATAAATAAATAAAAAATATTGTTAAAAATAATAAACTGTAATTAAATAACTATGATTGTTCTAAATCAATTTCAATTGATACAAGTTCAATATATCTTGATGCTTACCTAAAAACTTAAAATTCATCTAATTTACGTGCAAACGTTTTATAGAATTGAATTTCTGGTGTTTGGATGCTAAAACGTTTTCTTAGAAGATGCTACGATTTTTGAACGTGAATTTTATTTTTTAACTTTTAACATTAAATTTAGCATGACACGCAACCAAGATGTTCCCAATAAAGTTAATATATGGAATAAACAAAATAATAATATTAGCTTAATGAAATAATAATTTAGTTTAACTAATCTTCCGGAAAATTTTCTATCAAGAAAAAAAAAAAAATAAGGATTTTTAAGCTTATAAAATAATAAAGAACCTAATGACAACAATTATAAAAAAATCAACTAAATGTGATCAAATTGTTAAATTGAGAAAAAAAAAAAAGATTTTTTTTCCTAATAATTGGCATGTTACTTTTTAATTTAATTATATTTTCAAAAGCGGTGTAACTAAAAATATTGGTTAAAATTAACTAAAAACTTTGAAACATAGATTAAGTTATTAATATCATAGATATTTGACATTTGAAAACATTGACATCTTATTTGACATTTGAAAAAAAGAATTAATAGTTTTTCATTTAAAAATATTGAAATACATTTAATAATATACGTATAAAAATATATTGTCAAAAAAAAAAAAAAAACGTTATTTATATAGATATAATGATTTTTGACAATATAACATTATTATAATAATAAATTATATATTTATATTAAAATAATATCTTTTTCATCGCCTCAACAGCCCTATGGTAGGCCAAGGCAGTTTGCTTAATGGCAGATTTCGAGACAGGAGATTTTTCTTTTAGGGATAGGGTTGTAAGTCTTAAGCCAAACAGTCATATCAGACCGTGACTTACGGTTTAAAGGGGATTCCGAACCACTACAAACATCCAGGGTTCTACCGAGACTTCGGTACCGAAGGCCAGTCACTCAGCCATCTAGCCCCATTATAATAATATATAATATAAAAATTTTATATATTTAAAAATGTCTAAAAAATCGTAAAGACATTTCATAATTTTAGTTCTAATTATTTATAATTAAAAAATAGTTAGTAGATTCTTCTAGGAGAACTTATATAGTAATTATATTAGAAGTATAAAGTGTTTTTTAAACTTTGCGTTGTATATTGTAAATAATACTGTTCTGTAGGGCTCAGCATTTTTTTAACGTAATGAAAAAATTAATTCAATATTTTAAAACTACTTCTATTATAAAATTTAAATTAGTATTTTTTTTTTAATACAAAAACTTTCTTTTATTTAGTCGCTTCATGTTGTTCTTTTATTACTTTTAAAAACTGATTACTTTCTTTATAATGATTCTTCATTGAAACTGTTTTATTATATAACCTTTATTATTATTAAAGATACTTTTTAAAATTTTATTATATATATTAATGATCCTTTCATTTCAAAAGGTATTTGATTTTCAATACATTTATTTAAAGAAATAAAATACAATCCCGAAACATAATAAAATCTTAGATTATTATTAGATGCGTCACCATATTTAAAAAACACAAATTCATTCGAAAACAAAGCCCATTTTCTATAAATATAGTTTAATGCTGTGTAATATAAAAACGCCTATAAATAACAGGTTTGAGGATAACGGCGAATGAAGATGATTTTTCTAACAATAGAAAGGGCGTAACGGCATGATTGCATTTAAGCTGAATATCACGCTTTATATCAAAAAGAAAAATATCATTTGATCTTTAACGAATACCCTCACAAATTAGATAGTACAGCACATCAGAATTAAAATACATTGTATTAACTTTTTGACTTCATTCATCCTTTATTATGATTTTTTAAGTATATAATCAATACCACGACTATAATTGAATATATAAATATGTATTTAGTAAGAAACAAGTAATATAAAAAAAAAAAAATTTTAAGTCAATTCCTACTTTTTTTTACTACATTGCAGAAAGTCCTTTATAAATAATTTTCATTCATTTTTTTAAGTTTATCTAGCGCAGATTGGTAGATATATGCAGCTTAAATATAAAAAAACCTATAATTAATTAATTTAATTTAATTAAAGAATTAATATTTGAAAAAACTGTATTAACATCCAGTGTCATCCACTACAAGTTCAAAAAAAAATGTATTTGAACTTGAGTGGATGAATAAAAAGTATATTATTAACGATTGAAAATTTGAACAAGATATATATAGGGAGAGTGTGAGTTAATAGAAGGAACTAAAAGACAGTTAACTCTTTTTTAAGGAACTTTAAAAGCAAGTTTACTTTTATTTATAAGTGTACCAAAATCACTAATTTCTTATAAAATCATTTAAAATTAAACATAAAAGTTTAAAATCTTATTCATTTCCCTCCATTTATTAGTTTTGAAAGGATAAGGAGTATAAAATAATTCTGAATAAATAATAAAAATTTTACATTGATATTATATTATGTGTTAATATATATATATATATATAATTTTATATCCAATTGTTTAGATTAATTAAGTAACGAACAAATAGAACTGTGTAATGTGCAAGTACGGGTGGGCTCCACGTTGGACGCCAGATTGTAGTGTTGGGGGTTGTGCAGCTGGATTGTAACTGGATGTGGTTGGGTTGAGACTTCAGATACAGGGGTTTGAGAGCTCACAGCTTTATTTACACATGCACAGACATCAGACACGTACAATTAGAGCTATACAATATTCAACACATTTAAAGAGAGATAATTCAAGATTCGTGGAAGAATTCCGCCTCCAATCCGAAAATCCGATACTTAGGTTTGCGCGGATGCACCGAATATGCTATCTCTCTGGGTGAGAGTCTGTAGGCCAACTTACACGCAGGTTGCTTTAAATATATTTCCTCTCTGGATGAGAGATTACAAACTAAACGTTTCTCAACAGCAGCGCCGGTTGTGATGTACTTCCTCTCGGGTGACAGTCTCAAGGCCTACTGACCATTTCTCCAAAACTCCACAGGGGGAGCTCTTGCAATGCATAGGAAGAATCCCGTATTGCAATTGTTAATTATTTTGAAAATTAAATTTGTTTTATGAAGGTAAAGTTCCCAAATAAGATTTTTTTTATTTATTTTTTTATTAAACAACAATAGACTATGAAAAAATTTTAAAACAAGAGATACAATTATAATTTCAAAAGAATTGCTGCAAACCCCTTTTTACATCGTGAATTTAAAAAAAAAAGAGAGGGAAAGAAAACTGATAGAGCGTATAGCTGGAAACTTTATTTAAATTAACTTTCAATTCCAATTTTTAACAGTTGTAATTCTCAATTATAAAAATAATATTTGAAAGTAAGATGTATAGTTTCATTTAACAAAATTAGAAAGAGAGAATTAACTCTTATTTAATGTTACTTACTTTAATCTTAAAAAGAAAAACTTTAGAGTATCGTTTTTGTAATTTTTTCTTTTAAATGCGCTAAATATCAGATGAAACAACGAGTTGAAAATATATAATGTAAAGATATACTACAAAAAATTAAGTCTTTAACGCCTATGAAATTTTTTATACATTATAAATTTTTAATCTTTTACAAATTTTGATTATTTATATTAATAAAAAAAATAATAATAAAGCCAAAAATAGCCAAGCGCTAAATTGCCTTAAAAAAACCCTTCAGCAAAGGAACCATAAAACAAATATTAACATAACTTTAAATACAAAAACGAAAGCGAGTAAGTTGTTTTAGTCAAAGGATTCTCCAAAACAAATGGAAAATAAAAACGGATGACAACCTTGAACTTCTTGTGAACAAAATGCTGCATATACGTTTAAGCATTTACATCTTTCGACAATGGACACATTTTCATACTAAGTGGTAGTTTTGGCAGGAATTCCAACCCTGCTCGGCAACCATTCACACCGCCAAACAGCAGAAAAACCTTGACACTGTAGTAAAATATGATTGAAACTGAACCCATTCCTGAATTGTCCGAGATATTAAAAAAAAAAATAAACTTTCATTTACAAAAAGAAAAGAAAAAATTCCACACTTCATTGACTTGCAAGAAAGATGGTGGCTTCCAATCTGTTTTTAAATAGGTCATCAGATAAATGAATCCTTTGTTATAAACAATGAAGCCAACGCGTGCACAGACGGTTTTCTACTGTTTGGGACTACACGAAAAACTTAAAGGGGAAAAGAATCATGATCAGAAATAGCGGCATGATGGTGATCATTTAATTGCAGAGGCTTGAAGGAAAAGCGAAGCGAATCGTCTTTAATTTTTCTTTGACCTTTAGGAGCTTCTTTGCGCCTTTTGGTTTTGACCTACATATCTGGAAGAAATAAGCTTCATTCGCGCAGGTGGCCAGTTTAGCCGCCTTTTTTTTCTCTATCCCGACTGCTTTTAGAGAATTGTCATTCTTCAGAGAGTCGCTGTTGAAAGATGTCCACTGAAGATTACTCATTATGTTGTGTTAGTTTTTGTTTCTTTGTGGCTGGTTATATGAGCTTAAAATACGCGACATTAATAGTTGAATAAAGACAGTGATCAAGGGTATTGTTATGCAGACACTAAAACAAAAGGTTTGAACGTGGTGATAACCTTGTAGTTAGGTGTCAATAATAGTATTACTCGGAAATTTGTTTCGGTCTTCATAGATAATTTGTCCATTTCTTAATTTTAAAAGAATGTTTTTTCTAAGCAAAGAGGAAAATTTTACCAAACAAAATACTAAATGAAAGTTCTTCTGTTTTCTTACAAATATGACATTGAAAACGAAGAATTATCTCAGTCTTTCTTTCTTTGTAATTTACCTTTAGTATTCAGTAGTGCATTTAATATTCCAACATTTTACCTTTACGTCCAATGTTTTGATTTTTTAAAAAAACTGTTACGTTCTAAATAAGGAGGAAAAAATTTACCAAACATAACACTAATTGAAAGTTATGCTTTCTTACAAATATGAACACTGAAAACAAAGAATTATCTAAATCTTTTTCTTTTCTTTCTTTCTCTGTAATTTATCTTTACTATTCAATAGTGCATTTAATATTCCAACATTTTACCTTTACGTCCAATGTTTTGATTTTTTTTTAAATCTTACGTTATAAATAAGGAAGAAAAATTTACCAAACAAAACACTAATTGAAATGTTTTATATTTTCTTACAAATATGACACTGAAAACAAAGAATTATCTCAGTCTTTTTCTTTTCTTTCTTTCTTTGTAATTTATCCTTAATATTCAGTAGTGCATTTAATATTCAAGCATTTTACATTTAAGTCCATATTTTGATTTTTTTTTAATGTTACTTTATGAAACAAGGAGGGAAAATTTATCAAACAAAACATTGAAAGTTGAAATTGAAATGAAAAAACATTGAAATTGAAAGTTTTTGTTTTTTTACAAATATAACATTGAAAACAAAGAATCTGTCTTTTTATTTATTTCTTTGTAATTTACCCTTAGTATTCAGTACTGCATTAATATTCAAACATTTTACCTTTGCATCCTCCTTATGAAAGAAATATTTTGTTTTGATTTGATAATAGCCAATAAAGAAACACCAAAGATCACTTAAATGCGGAAAAGAAATTTTTATACTTTACATTAAAAACGTGAATTCTTTTCCAATCAGAGAGTAATTTTTAATTACATAAAAGTTAATAATATTGGAAGTTTCTGTTTTTCAAAGTGTTCTTATTATTTTTTTTGCTGCTTTTCATTTGCTTAAAGTGATTTAATTTCTCCCTGTATGAAATATGTCGCGTTCCAATAGTTTAAAAATAAAGATTTTAAAAATATCTAAAGCAATGTAATATTTGTTGTTGAATATTGAGTGTAAGAATAGTAAGAGAACCTGCAGAAGAACTAAGGATCAGACTGACTAAGTCTGAAAGACTAAAATAAAAGAGCAGTGTCTGCCTATGGAACAAAAATACTTAAGGTTAAACATTAACTCTAGCTCACAAGAACTTTTTGATGGTTTTGCCAAAGTTCTATTTTTAATTTGTCAGAATTTCAAGCAAAATTTACATTGTTCTTTTTCTTAATTATCAAAAATATGTAAAAGTTCTTAGTAATATACTAACTTCTTAAGAAGTATCTCATATCCCATAACTTATAGGTATTTTGACTAACTAGAGTACTTTTGAGATGAGGAATAAGAAGAGTATACTAATATGCAATTATACCATCCGAATATTTATTCAATTGAAAGCAGAATGAGTTATAGATGTTTCGCGCCCAAATTTATTGGATAAATTTTTATTTGTTAAGGCTGAGTGAGTTCTCGGATATACTACATCAAAGTTATTGCAGAGCCATGGAATTATGGACGAATGGTTTTTATGGACAAAACGTCAAATCGGACTTGTTCTGATGAAGAACTTCCAGAAAGTTAAGATATGATAGAATTTGGCCATAGTACTCCTACAATGGCCATAGATTTAAATGCCATATAGAACGCCAATAATTGAAACAGACGCTCGTTGAATAATCCACAACAAATGGGTGTTGAGTATAGATAGATGGCGTTAAGCAACCACTATATTTAAGAGGCATCATATTCCTTACTAAGGGCTAAAGGGTATCTTTTTAACTTTAACTTAACAAATAACTTTTCTCTCTTGGGATAAGCATTTACTCAATCAACACAACTCATTCAATAAAGCCTTTTCATATTTGATTCCATAGTGCTTGCTTTCTATTCAATTTTGCATTACTGATGTATGAGACCCACCGATGTTCAAAAAAAATTAATACCGATATCTGGCCTTTATTATCGCAATCGTTGATCATAGGCACATACTTTACAAAAATGTTCAAATTAGGTTAGTATTCATGCTAAGGTATTTTTTTTATATAAGAATTCAATTTCGGAGAAAGTAAAAAAACTAACTTTTTAAAAATTTCGTAGTTTCTTGTAGTTACATTTAGTAAAAATTTACACGCATTCTAAAAAAATGTAACACACAAAATTTCACTTGTGTGTGACAAAGATGTATGTAAAGTCAAGGTTTTGGATTTTTTTTCCCCTTCATCAAGGGGTGGATTATGAAATTAATTAAAACAATTCCAGAATGAATGCCTTTTCTACAATCACTAACTAAACATTTATGTTCGTGGACACTCCCGATTTTTAACGAAGCTGCTAACTTAAACACTTTTCATGTTTGTATTACAGTCACTTTCCCTCTAAGTACCACTTACCCGATATCTTTTGCGGTTATTAGACAATCCTAAGTATCCGGCACCGAAGTGAGATGTTTTATTTATTTCCTAGTTATTTTGTATTTGTTTGAGCATAACGCGAATTTTTTTTTCCCAAGCGAAATGAAATTTTTTTCTAAGAATATGCAATTTCAACCTTATCAAATCAGAAAACGGCATATGCAAATATGATCAAGAAGGAAAAAAAACCTCCGAATATAAGTAGGTAATGTGTATTTAGAATAAAAGTAAATTTGTACAGCTGCAGCATTTTTATCTGCAAGCACAAGTTTTTTTATAAAAAAAGATAAAACATACAACAGAATTGTAAAATAAATTTGCCATCTGCCATTATTTAAATTGCCAAAACAATTCAAGATTGTTCCTATTGATCTCTTTAGATTTTAATTTAATTTAATATTTGTGCATAGAACTCTTATGAACAATATGATTCCCACAATATTGGTCATTTGTAGGAATACATTCAACTGTTATACAATCTTATCTGCTTTTATGAATAATATTCCTTTGTCCATATTACGTTTCTTGTGCTGTCGAACACAGAAAACAAACGACTCTTTCTATTAAATGCGTTTGAAAATCAGATTATTGACTATAGTTATCTGCTTAATGGCCACCGAAATCGTCAGACATCACGCCTATACTGCAATTCATTTCGGCGTATGAAATTATTAAATATATGCAACATCCCCTATTCCTGTAGTTTTAAAGAAATGAACTCTTAACTTCATAATTTAAAACTAGGGAACGCGTGACTAGTGCATTGTATAACTCATATCCATTTTACTACAACTAAACACTAGATTCATGGTAGTATTTGACCATTATTTGAGCTAATAATTACCCTATACATATACACATTAGGTTTGTTTTTTAATTTTGATATGTATTCTCACAATATTTTGCATATCTTTGTAAATTCTCCATTATATATTTTTGTTCTCTATTCGAAATCATTAATTATATCATGTCATAGAATGCGTTTCGTAATTATAGCGCTATTAGCATTCCATCACAGATATTAAATAAAAAGTTTTACGACTTTTATTTTGTTTTTAAAATGTGCATTCCATTACTTATTTTAATATTTTGGTTTAAATTGTATAAATGGTTCATCTAAGACAGTGGTTCTCAAAGTGAGTGAGTGTCCTGAGTGGGCAGTAGAACAATCAAAGGAATGATACAAGCCTCGTATGTTTTTTTCTTCAGAGGGGGTGGACATTTATTAAAAATAAGTGGATGATAAAAACAAAGAAGAAAGAGAAGATACATTTATAAGAAAAATATTTGCTGGCAATTCAAAGATGGCTACCAAGAATTCTGACAGGAAAAGCCGATATCTACAATTAGTAATGGATTATTGACTGTAATACCAAAGTTTGAAATTGCATTTTCATATTTAAAAGAACGTGGTTTTAGTGCGATTTAAATTGCATTACAAATTTGAACAACAATAATAACAACATAATGAAATTGACTGTAAATTGTGAATCACGGTGATTTAAGAATGCTATTCATAAAAATAGAATCGAGGATTATTTCTTTGATAACTGCGCAACAGATTTATCTTTCTCATTAGAATAATTTTTAATGATATTCGTAATTCTTATTTCCCTATTATATGTTCATTTTCTGTGTGTATTGCGAATGTTATTATGATTGATTTTAATAAATAATTTCAAGCCAAAAGGTGTTTTACCTACATCTTTTATTACTATTTAAATCGGTTAAATATATAAGTACGTAAGCAAAATTTTTATACTAGACCTTCCTGTTCATTTAAAGAAGTTAGATTTGAAGAGGGATCGTTAGTACTTTTTTTTTTCTTAAAGGGGGCAGTAGGAAAAAGAACCACTGATTTAGGATGCTTCTAAAAATCTGTTGTATATATTTATTTTAATTTTAATAAAATAAATTATGCTACATCCTATATTACTTTTTTATTGCTTTAACAATTGCACAAAAATTTTCTACACACGAACAGGATAGAATACTTTGTTTAGAAAACACTATCTCGCTACATATTTTGAATTACTTTTTACTGAAAAAAAAATGGAACATATTTATATTTAATAGAGATACAGCGCATTATTTGTTATATATATATTTTTTTTCTTCTAATGCAGCTGGCAAATAGACCGTGATCTTCGCCATAAGGGCTGCAGCGATGTTACTTACTTTACATTACACAGGGGGCGCGTGTAACTTGATGTTAAGCCACGGACGCGGAGTAACAATGCCCCCGCAACGCTCTACGATCCTAATAGGACCGGGACTTACGGTTTAAAGTGGATTCCGAACCACTAGAACACCCATGGGCAAAGCCGGGATATGAACCCGATACCTGTGGTACCGAACGTCAGAGCGCTAGCGATTCGGCCATCAGGCCCTTATTTGTTATATAAAAGGGTACTGATTTTGTAACATGAAAAACATAAATGAAAGTAAGTCTTTGGAGCAATTTTAAACATATCATGAAAATGAGCATTCTCAAAATAAGGATGGAAATGTTCATCAGTAAGGAGTATAACGCATGACTTCCTTAGATAAGGATGTGCACTTAACATTTGTTATACATTATGCCAATAAATTATTGAGAAGAGTGTGGGGTGGGGGGATTTTTTTTGTCCCATTCACCTCACAACTAGATTTTGAGTTCCTGCACAGTTTAAATAACATAACAGGTCTGTTGAGTGTATTGCAGGCACGTTCTCTAGGCTTAACATGCCTTGCATATTAACCAGACTTAATCCATGTGCTAATGGGAATAAGTCGTGATAAAGGAATATGTTTTTTAACCATCGATATGATATCCTTTATCACGCCTATGGCTTTTGGCAGCTTGAGCTTTGATACTTTGCCCTTTCGCGAGACATTCATCTACTAAACCACGGATGAAGGCTTAATGACTCAAGATCAAAATGTTCAATATTAGCAGTAAAAAATTAAAATTTCCAATGATTTTACCTTCAAACTCCTTGATTTTTGGAATAAATGAACAGCCTTTATACGCTGCCTTTTATACAAGTAAAATTTTTTGCCTTAGGTGCTTTTTTTTTTCCCTCGCTTGAGCAACTGACAGATATAATTTCGCATAAATCGGTTGTTCCTTCTCAATTTTCAAGAAGTGTAATTATTGTTTTGAAATATGTAACAGTTTATGAAATTGTATTATGTAAGCCAATCCTTTTCCTCTTGCCTTATTTAAAAATTTTGCACTCGTAATTAAATTTATGATAATTATTAATAATAAACAATAGATTCAAACATCAATAAGAAAATTCAACACACTAGATGATGTTTATCGCAAATACACGACACGTAACAAAATTATCCCATTATCAAATTTGAAAAAGCGTGCGAAATACTCAATTTCGGTGGCATTTGCACTGCTCATCAAAATAGAGCATTTTATAAATTTAACCTCATAATTAGAACGCTCTCGTTTGATGCATTGACAAGAATAACTCCTTCCTTGACAAAAAGAACTTTCAATTTTAGTATAGAACGTTTCACACACAAAAATGCAAGTTGAGTATTTTGGTACCTTCCAAGAAAACCACCGTTTTTGCCTCCCCTGCAACTGTATATTGTGCTCGTTCGATGACCTGGACAATACTTTTCCTCCTTCCTGAAAAACTGAAAGGTGTTCCAGCTCTTCCAAGTGTCAAAGGTTACTAGGCCCACGGTTTCGGCTGCTCTTCTGAGTTTATTGGGCAATTCGAACGCCGCAGTGCTTTGATTGGCAGGTCATACGATATTTTACTTTCTCTGTGTCGAAAGTCAGCAGATGTTCACGAAGATCTCGAGTCAAAGGCTTGCGTTTTTTCCCCCTTTTTACGGTGTTAATAACGGAAGTTCTTCTAACCCTGCGGGTGGGTTTGCCATATGGATAATTGCTCTTCATCACGAAGGTATCTCAAATTCTTTTGTCAGGTTTATTAATAATTTCTGATCATCGAGTTTCGTATCTTGTTACTAATATCCTATCAAATTTTTTTTAAGCCTGAAGGAAAATAAGTCGAGGAAGTTCGAAAGGGTATAAAATGAACGTTCTGCAATTAAGTTCTTAAATAATGCCTAGTATTCATACTGTAAAATTTCGTGAAAAAAAAAATGCATAAATGCAAGTAGATGAAAAATAAGTAAAAACAAGTAATATAAAAAAAAAAAAATTTAAAGTCAATTCCTACTTTTTTTTCTCTATATTGCAGAAAGTCCTTTATAAATAATTTCATTCATTTTTTTTAGTTTATCTGGCGCCATCTATTGGTAGATACATGCAACTTAAATCTAAAAAAAATAAAATTAATTAATTAAATTTAATTAATATTTGAAAAAACTGTATTAACATCCAGTGTCATTCACTGCAAGTTCAAAAAAAAAATGTTTTCGAACTTGAGTGGATGAATAAAAAGTATTTTATGAACGATTGAAAATTTGAACAAGATATATATAGGGAGAGTGTGAGCTAATAGAAGGAATTGAAAAAAAATAACAAAGATGCGACTCCTTTTCCAAAAATTATTATTAAGAATATAATTAGTAATAACTGTAGTTGGTCTATCTTGTATAAATTGCTTGTGTACCAATCTTTAGTCCTCCAGACTCAAGGTCAAAAAAGTTGTTTTAAAACGTCACTTAGACCCGAGGCAATTTACCACTAAAATCAATTCAGCGTTATCCAAAGTGCACCATGGGGGATCTGCTATATTTCACCCACATTGTGAGACTGCAATTTTGAACAAACATCTATATAGAACACTCAAAGGTCCACCCTCCTCATCTAGCCCAATGGATGGACGTTCCATCCTACATAATTATTGTTCTCACCCCTGGCATAGACATTGAAGGTTTCTGTTGTGCAATGTTTATCGAGTTTCGAATCAAGAACCTTTGGTGCAGAAACATATGCGATTTTCATCAAATAGCTCTGATCTTTATTTGAAATGAAGCGATTGCCCATTTTGTATTTTCCACGAATAAACAATTAACTTATTGATTTTTAAGCAACTGACAAAGGAAAATATATATATATATATATTAATCTACAAAACAACTTAGATAAAGTAGAATTTATTAACAAATATTCGAGCGTTCCAATGATTAAAATGTTCACGAATTTTACGCTTTAAATTATTTATTATATCATATCGATTTTTATATGAAAAGCGAACACAGCATTTAGTGTCCATTTCATTCATAGATTTAATATTGTTTAAATTATTTAATTGTTCTTGCATTCTTCATATAAATTTTAAATCTTGTGAAAAAATTAAGTTTAAGGAAGAAAATCTATGTACTTTTTAAAAAAAAAATTATAGACTTTTAAGAATTTCACACTGAAAAAAATGGAAAACATGCTATTCACAACATTATCAAAGTGAAAAAAAAAAAAAAAAAAAAATAGCCTTTCAAAAGTTTGAGGGGAAAAAAAAAGGGTTTTTTTTATCCTTTTCTTTTTGAGTATGGCAGTACAGTATAAGATTATCAAGTTTTAATATTCAATACTTTTTTCACTTAAAATTTGTAACATCAATTTTTAATTTAATAATAATTTGCATTGATGTTTTTTAGTCTAAACAAATATCATTAACTAATAAGAAAAACTGAAATCCTAGTTTTAAAGCATTTGCAATATATATTAAATCTTTTCCTACAAGCCACTTAAAAAAAAATTGAATTATTAACACAAAGGTTAAAATACTACATACCTGATATTTGAGAATATAATTAGATAACGTTATGTAATAAGTAAATTTAATAGTACACAATGTAGATTTCTAGGGCATTTTCTTTTAAATACCTTTCTTTATACTAATTTTGTAGTATAAAGCTAGGATATGTAGTATAAATTTGGAGCCCCCATTAAAATACTTACAAATTAACTCACTTTTACTGTTTTTATTAATGAAATAGAGCCACAAATAATAAATTGTTTCATTGCCAAGATTTCACACAGTCATGTAATTTAGTTTGAAAATATTTTTGTAGCTTTTAATATTTGAGTTTTATTACCTATTATTTACAAATGACAAAATAAATCAATATGAAGTAAAATATTTTAATCACTTAAAAAGGCTAGCATAATCCAAGTAAAAAAAAATCAATAGCATGATTTTTCAATCAAATTACTAAATCCTTTATGCCAAATATTACCATAAATTATACAGTAGCTAGAAGTTATTCATCCTTAAATTGATTGATCCTGTACAAATTTAAAAAGTGCTTTTTTTAATTTCCTGTATTTTTGAACATTGTGACTGCATATATAATGATCATACCTATTTTGTTATATTAGCATTTTTATTGGATATAAAATAACTATGTACAGACTAAATATGAAAACCATTAAAGAAATTAAATAACCTTTTTATTAACAAATTTATTTTATTGGAACTTTTATTTTTAGATAAATTAAATAACTTAATATTTTTATTTAATTTTATGTGTTCAATTATATTCAATGTACTCAGTAATTCAATCTTAAACATGACACAGTTTCAGCTAAAATCCTTTATTTACAAAACTATTATCTCATGCAGGAAGAATTACATAAAGAATATAAAATATATTTTTTTCAGATAATTTATGCAATACACAATGATTAAGTATGTCTATTTAGATGAACAGGAACTTTAAATCACAGATACTTTGGATAACCTCAACATAATATAGCCTCTTGGATAATAAACATAAAACTATGTTTGAAAATCAAGAAACTGAACAACTTGCATGTTATTGTACACAAAAGTGTTTAAGAGATAATCGGAAATTAATCTTGCATAAAAAATGTTTATTTCTTGAATTATTAAAAATAGTATGCAATTTTCCAAGACTATACATATTCTAAATTAAATTTCATTAAGAGACTTTACATACTTTTATTAAATACATATTTACAATTTTACAGTTTGCTGCTCCTCAATACATTTAAATTGTATTACACATGCCTTAGTCCCCTGCTTATAAATTTTTTTTAAATTCTGAATATATCACAGTCCCTGTTGAACATACTTAATAAAATAATCCTTCTTCCATTTTTAACAAGTATAGAACCTTTTTGGTTTCATTCCTAACAAATTCAACAAACATTAACATTTAAAAATTTAAACAGCTCACTGTAAAATTTAACAACATTTATCTGTTATAACAAAATGCTTCAACGATTTTTTTTTAACTCAAAGAAATAAAATGCTGGAATTAAAGTTGAGCCAGCCGAGAAAATAATATATTTACTTGTAAAATTCTTATAACTGAAATTACTTATTTTTTTAATTAGAATAATAAGAAACACAATATTTCTGAATTTATAATAAAAGGTTTTGGATCTAAAAAGGGGAAACAAAATAAAGGTACTGGCAATAAATTTTAATCTGCTTCATAAATATTTCATTTTTCACAAAAGAAGCCTTTTTAAAAAATGCATATGCCTGAGAAGCAACTCATTCAGATATTTTAATTTACAACGATTTTACTGGTAACAAATCAATGATTGATTACAGTAGCTATTTACATCTGTAGTTTGTTTCCTTACACCTGGCTGAATTTCAAACCAGCTGGAAAAAAAAGAAGACAAAATTAAATGGCATTCTATAACAATACAAATGGGTGAATACATGAAAAGAAATTTTATATACAGAATGATATTGGTTATATGTATATAATTTATATATATAATAATATGGTTGATATATTTACCCAGCCTTGAACAAATTTTACAGTCATATTCCAATGTAAAATTATATTTGATATATGCATTTTGTTTGAAAAATTAGTACAGAGTAAATTTACATGATGGAGAGCTTTGTTGGCAAGTTAGTTCAATTTTTATTCATGTACATTTTTTTAACCTTTTGTTTACATCTGAGTCAAACATCCAACCAATCATATGCTTTCAGCATATGATTGGTTGAATGCTTGACATCGGACATGGATGTATAAAGCCCATGAAGTGTGTGGTGTTTACATGGCTGCTGGGCTGGTTGCAAACAACATGACGTGATCATAATTATATTAAAAATGATGCTAAGGTTTTGTAAAATTTACTTTAATTATTATTGCACATAAAAAAAAAGTTAAAATTAAGTGATTCTTGTTTCTTCCATACTGTGCAAATTTTTCTGACATTGATCATTTTCATGTTCATCGGACTGTGAAGATACTTTTTGCTCCAACCTTCCTAGATAAATGTGTCATTAGCCCCTCCTTTATTAATCCATCAAACTTTTTTACAATGTTCCAACTCTGTGATTTCTGGTTATGGGGCCTTTCAAAAAAAAATCTGGTTTGTCATGAAGATGTATTCCATTATGCATCATGTGCAAAGAATTACAATTTGCTGTTGGACACACTATCTAATGCCTTCAAATTTTTAAGTGAATGAATGTGATCATATTGAGCACCTTTCATTACATCATCCTGGAAACGATTAACAACTGCTCCTCTTGTGGCAGGTGCACTGTTATTTATTTACTTACTAATATTTAATGATCAAAAACCAGTCAATCATGTTCAAATTGGTTATGAATTTTGTGTTGATTATTTATTTTGTTAAATTTAATGTTTTTCCATGAAAAGAGCCATCTAGTGAACATTTCTGAAGTAGTTTTTAAATAATATATTTTTTAATAAAAGTAATATTTTTAAAATTTAATTTTTTAATAATTTTTTTTCAGAATTTCTTTAGCACATCTTGTGCATAATCTATATACTAATTATGGTTACAAGTCGTTCACCCATTTTAGCTGTATGATGCTGTTTATATGCGAAGTTTTATTATAACCTCTGTCTGTGTGTGTAGGATGCATGAATGTATATATTGATTTAATATTAATAACTGTTTTGCCCAAGGAAGTTTATAAAGTAGAAAATGTGTTAGTTATAAAAATGATCTAGATTAAGATTTATTGAATATTCTTTGCAAAAAATATCCAAAAAATTGACAACTCTTGCATAAAGTTAGATGCACCCTATTTTCTAACACTGTTATTTGAATTGGCAATGGGAAAGAAAAGATAAAATTTGACACCAATATTTCAGCTGAATCTTTTTTCTGCAGAAATTCGGTAACATATAGCCCTTTAAAATTTTAGATTTAAACAATGAATACACTCTTAATAAATATTTGATGAAATGATACACATTTAGAGATGCAATTTAAATCTAAAAACAAAAATATTACAAAAAAAAAAAAAAAAAAAAAAAAAAAAAATGCTTAAGTATAAAATTGTTATGCGTATAATGTATAACAATTATTAAGAGCATACACAATAGAAACAAGGAATTTAATTATATTTTAACATTTAAGAATCAAATGGCTAACAATAATAATAAATATGTGTGTATATAGTACAACCACTGATGGTATGAAAAACTGGCAAACAGCCAAGTTGGATTGATTCAAAAAAGTGATATCACAGGGCAGGAAATGTCATTCTAAAAGGATTTTAATTGCAATAAAAAGAATTTTAATTTTTAAACAATAATATTCATGATTATATGATTTTGAAATGAAAGCTATATAAAATAATTCCACATTAAGTATTTTACTTTTTTTCTTTCAAAGTAGCTATATGCTACACACACCTGACTAACAAGTTATTAATTCATCCGTAAACTGGATGTTTACAGTTCCATGATCTGTGGTCAGATTATACTTATATTAAGTATGCACACATATGTAATAAAATCTAAAATATTTCCCACACTAAATTTGTTGATTATTATTTTAAATAATTCCAGATGTATTTAAAATATCTTACCTTCATCATTGCTATAACAGTTATGACAATGCAATTTATTGTTTCTCACTCTCACATCTGTTCCACAAGATCCATTGCCTAACTGAGCTTGACAGACACAGCATTGAAAGCAATGAATGTGGTAGTACAACTGCAGGGATTCTATAATCATTGCAGCTCCACGACCTACAAGACATATTTAATAGTACATACCAAAAGTTGTTTTTTGGGAACATAAATAACTGCATTTGTAGATACTACAATTTTAAAACAAGCAAAATATAATTGTAGCAAAAGAAAATTGTATCTAAATTGATTAAAATTATTTAGAATTATCTTAATGTAATACAATCAGTAAACACTTTATGAATATTATAACAATATCTTAAAGCATTTCAAAATCTTAAAAACGTCAATTTTTTTAATGATGTTTTAAATTCACTACAGGAAAATATCATAAATGACAAATAACAATAAATAAATAAATTATACAAAATAAAAAATAAAACACATATGCACAAATGTACATGAAATATTTCAACATGACACACAGAAATAATTAATGTAACAAAATGATTTGATAGTCTGTTTTAAATTACCGTTTGTTTGTTTTAATTTGTTAAAAACTGTAAAATGTTTTAAATTAATTTCGAAAATAAAAAATTGTAAACATCTGATATATTTTTTAACCTGTAATATTTTACTATTCAAATTTATTTGCTGAATAAATTCTCATAATATTTTTAAAAAATAAAGAAGCAATAGACTTAAATCCATCTTTATATATTTAAATTTTAAAAATATTTACTACTTAATAATTTCAAAAATTTTTGCATTGAAGACTAATTTGTAGTTTCTTTGCAGCATTAATAAAATAAATAATTTAACTACTAATGTAAAAGAAAATCAAGAAATACTTCCTTTTGAATACTTGTAATTTGAAATTGCTTACCTAATTCCTCACTGCAATGTGAACACCTTTTGCGCCCACTGACAGACAGCATATGCTCTGGTCTCTCCATTGGCACAACTCTAGATGGCTTCGCAGGAGGGTGAGGATACAATCCGATAGTTTTCTCGGAGCTTGTAGGTGGAGAATACTTTTTCAGTGACATATTAGAATGTCCATAACCCCACAACTTTTCTTGTACAGGAGGATTTATCAACATATTTGGGGAGATGATAGGTGCTCTAGGAGAAGTGCTGCAAACTTCATCTTCTGCAAGATGTGTTTGAGGGATAGGGTACTGCTGACGCTCCTTCAATTCAGCTATCCTTCGCATCTCTGCCTCTTGAATCAGCCAGTGATTCTGGTTGTACTTGCTTTCAGGTGAAGATTCGAGGGATTGCTTCTTGACAAGAGGCACCTGTTTATTTCAGATATTATAGTGTCAAACATCATTGTCATGGGAAAATTTAAAACATAATTTGTTACAAGGAAAACCCTTTTTTTATTGCATAATAAAAAACAAACAAAACATGAATAAGTTTTCATAAACTCTTCTGTTTTAATGACTGTTTAATTACTATTCAGTTTTTATCCATTGATACAATAATAATTGTCAATTTATATGACATGAGATTATTTATGTTCTTTTTTTATGATGTGTGTTTCTTTTTTTTAATGTTCTATTAATAATTAAAAAAAAAAAAAAAATAGAAATTACATAGGAAAATCATTAAAATTTACTGCTTCCAACAAAAATTTTGGAAGGAAATAATTAAGGGGAAAAATGCACATCTATATGTATGTACAACAAGCAAGAATGTATTAAAATTTTATAGAACAAGGTTCTACAAATTTATTGTGTGTGTGTGTGTGTATATATATATATTCCTACATTTACATTTGACATCAAATTTCAAAACGGCATAAAAACTCTATCCTTTAAAACAACTATATTCAATGAATATAAATTGAGTGTATAAATCAAGAGTGTGTTTTACATTTCATTAAAACCAAAAGCATTTTAAATGAAATAATTGTTTTTGTAAATTTAAGAAATATAAACAAAAGAAAAATAATGTGCTATATTTAGGGATATTTTTTTATTTATCGCTTGCACCTGTTAACAGAAAAATACTTACGTTTTTTGTGCGATGATAGATCCATATATAAACTGACTGCTGTAGTTTAGCTTTAAAAATTCTAGATTTCTATCTATTAATATTTCTATATATCATATTATTAAGGGCCTGATGGCCAAGTGATTAGTACTCTGGCACTTGGTGGCACAGGTTTCGGGTTCGAGTCTCGGCGGTACCAAGAATGTTTGGTGGTTCGGAATCCACTTTAAACCATAGGTTCCAGTCTAATATGGATGTAGAGCATTGAGAGGGCAACCCTACCCAGTAAAAAAGGTAACAGCTCCTGTCTTGAAATCTGCCACTAGGCAGACAACCTTGGCTCACCATGGGGCTGTTGTGCCACTGATGATGATAATGTTACATATTATTAATATTTCTATATATTATATTATATACACATTAAGATTTCTTCTTTTTTAATCTCCTATTTGTGAAAAGTAAGTTCTCCTACAATAAACTATAATAAATATTTTTTTTAAAAAATCGAACACAGAATCTTTTCAAAAAGATATATGAAAATTTTCCAACTTTGCAAGAAGAAGAACTACGAAATTTAGAAAGTTCAAACAGAATACAGGAATACTTCAATAAAAATATTTGTTAACAAGCAAGAAAAAAAATATCAATATAAAAACTTTAATTATGATTTGTTTAGCAAATTGTTCTATTATGACAAATGAATAATAAGTATATTTTTGAATATCAGAATGTCAATGTGCCATATATAATTATTTAAGTGAGTTAGATGGAGTTAAAAAAAGCTTGAAATATATTGTTCCATGTCAGTCACTTTATCTCATCATAGAAGATAGCATAAAAAAAAAATGATAAATTTAAAAATAGATGCCCATTTTAAAAATGCAGTTCATGTAAAATTGCTTAAAACTTACACAGATTAAAATTATAAAAAATTTTCAAATTAAGTAAAAAGAAAAGATGAAGATTGCTTAGCATTTTATAGTCTTGTATTTGATCTGAAATGTAAAAAAATTAATTTAAATTTTAAAAAATTTCAAAATTGAGAATGGTAATGGACTAGTTAGAATTAAAGTATTTTTTTTTAAAAGTTGCTTTTTTAAATTTATAAAAGTGGATTTTCTAAAATTTTGAAAAAATTCTAGTTATATTAGGTATTCTAAATTTGTTAATGCTAGTGTTAAATTA
Source organism: Caerostris darwini (assembly GCA_021605075.1). Classification (NCBI taxonomy): domain Eukaryota; kingdom Metazoa; phylum Arthropoda; class Arachnida; order Araneae; family Araneidae; genus Caerostris; species Caerostris darwini. The sequence goes on along the minus strand of BPLQ01013906.1, from coordinate 35,166 downwards.
ATCATAGTGATTCAGAGTGGAATGACAGTACGTTCCTGAGTTAAAATAGCAAAAAATATTATTTTGGAAGTTTAACATATTTAATAAAAATATGTAAAAAATAAATTAAGATATGAAGATATATAATAAGAAAATTTAATTCCCACTAACTTAAAAAATTTTTCATAAAATATTAAAATGTGTTTACTATCAATCTAAACATTTTACAACTTTTAATGAGAACAACAAATCAGATAATTACAAACCTTCTGCTGAATCCAGGGTTCATTTTGTGCAACTTTCTTTTGGGAAGACACTGGTTTACTTTGTTTTTTCAAAACAGGTTCAACTGCAAAATTTAAAATACATGGCATTACTGGCATTTCAATTACATATAATAACTTCACTTTAATAGACTTTGTAACAATTGAAAGTAAGAGATTCATCAACATAATTTTTCAAAAATATTAAACATTTTTTTTTTTTTTTTAAATTAGCTTTATGTAGATAGATTGAGACAACTCCAAACCAAATAAATTATTCTCTATAACAATTTTTATTTATTATAGTACTGGCTACATACCATAAATGTGTCTTTAAAAGCACCAGAATAAAAGAAATAATTAACATATTAACATTAAAAATTTTTGTCATCTGAGATATTAAGCTAATTTATTAATAAAATACAGTAAAATGTTGAATACAAAAATTGAATTGAATTCAACAGCCTGAATGCCAAATATATACAAATAATTTTTCAGCTACAAACCTAAAAGTTGCCACATTCTTTAAGTTAATGGGAATGCAACATTGCATTTTTTCTATTTTTATTGCAAGCATTTGACTATTTCTTACTTACAGATATAATTTAGTAAGTAATTTAACTGAATAATGATTGCATCTCCTTTTAACTAAATTATCTATAACAAAATCACTGCCCGCAGTCTCATATTTTATCCATATTGTTAAAAATGGGGCAACTCAAACTGTTAATAATGAATAGGTAAGACAGAATCTGATTAAATAAATAGTTAAAATTATTTTTTAATATTACTTACTACAACTATAATAGTTTTCAATTCAATAAATACTTATCAAATTTTATTAAACATTTTAAAATAATCAGATATGATAAATATATAAGAAAAGATTTTGTTACAATATTGAGTGAAAATAACTTTCGAAGAAAATGTCTAATGCACAAGTATTGAATTGGAGAGAAAGTACATTCAGTTTTTACAATATACTTTAACTGGCAAAAACCAGCATTTCTTTTATATTGGAGTTGACAAGAAAATATTTTAAAATACAACATATGCAGGTAACTCATAGTTATTTCACAATATAGACATTTTATCTAACAGAGAAATTATAAATCAATTCAATAAAACTTACCACAATTATTGGATCCAGAAATGCCATTTTGAGCACCTTGTAAGCTCTGACTAGTAAAGATGACATTATCTCTGGGTTGGGGACCAATGCGGTTGGTTAGTTGGGGATTGAAAGCGGGTTTAAGAGGGGGAATGGGACCTAACCTGGATACAGGAGCATTTGGAGCTGTAAAGGAGGGGAAATATTCAATATATTCTACATTAATTTACACACACACACATTCAATACAAGCTATTAAATTAATACTATGAAAGCATATTGTTAAACACTTCAAAACCTTTTTTTAACACCAATTATTAATCAAACTCAAAACATGTATACAGCTAAACCCCTATTTCACAACTCTAGATCTTGCAATTATTGTATACCTCTCTTTAAATTACTACTTCAAATTGTATCCATGCATATATGGCTGTATATCTTTATTTTCACATATATTTTGGATTTATAATAAATTTTTTAAAGCTCCAACTGATAAATAATAATTTATGAAAATGAGGAATATTTTGTTTAAATACTTTATTAATATTAATTCTTATTAATTAATTATATTATAAATTGTTATAAAAACCTTTAAGAAAAATATGAAATGATTTTATAAATTGGAGAAAAAAAGATGAACACTATAAAAATATCATCTTCCTACAAAACTGTATTCTAAATTTTCAATCGCTAAAATGGAAAAAAACCCAATATTTTAGTGTGGGCAAAAATGTGATCGGAATAAATTTTAAACAGGAATTAGAGGGAATAGTTATATTATGAATATTTTCATCTACTTTTTAATAACTTTTGAAAATTAAGGGAACACTGAATCGGGCAATCAGTATATGCAATTAATATAATTCTAAATTTTATTTATTTAGAGTTAAGTGATTAAACACATATGTTTAGATTTTTTATTAGTAACATTGTTAATATCTAAAGATTCTTTTCCTGAGCTCTTGGAAATACATTTTCTTACATTGCATATTTTTTTATGCTGGTCCACTGCAAAATGTAACATAGGGGTTTAACTGTGTTACTAAAATATGTCACAAAAAAAGTCACTAATTGCAATATTTCAATTTTTATACAATCATTCCCTACATTAATATAGATACAAACACATATAACTAATAAATACAATGCATTTCCCATTACCTACAAACAGAATCTTTTTACTATAAATACTAAATAATGTCATTAGAAAAACTGATTATAAATTTTTAAAAATTAAGTATTTTTATTTTAATTGCTATCTCAAAAAAAATATTAAAAATAAAAAAAAAATTTGTGCACTTAAATCATATCTATAAATTTTAGTATTCAATAAACTCAAGATCTATAAATGTATAAAAAAAACCTGCCGAAGAGAAAACAAAACAATCCTTTAATAAAATCAGTTTATTAAAGTCAGTGAAAATCTTAATAATTAAGCTCTAGAAATAAATAATGTCAAACATTAATAATGCAAAAGGTTAAAAAGAAACAAACTGAACCACCATTATATTAACATTAACCCTTTTACCATTCCTACAATCTATTATTTCTAGTGAGGTATTAATAAATATTAATATAGATTGCACAATTCAACACTCATTTTAGAGGTTAGGCATTTCAGGCTTCATCAGAGACTACAATTACTTTCTATGTTAGTAATATTAAATTTAAAAAAAGGTGGCAACACCAGAGACTACAATTACTTTCTATGTTAGTAATGTTAAATTTAAAAAAAGGTGGCAACACAGGATGATTATAAAAAAAAAAGAGAGAGAGAGAGAAGAAAATCTCATTTTCAAAAGTATGATTGATTTTTACTTTTGACTTTTACACGAAAAGCTTAACAGGTAAAGGAGTTAAGATTATTTTTTAAATTTTATATTATTCCTAGCAATTTTGAAAATACTCTAAGTAATATATTTTTAGAAAAAATAAATAAATCTTTTAAAAAAAAAATATAATCCACAAATGTATAATATCATAATAATATTAATCATTTGAATATCAAAGAAGTACACTGAGAGGTTCTTTAGTAATAAAATTGTAAAAATATCTTTTATCATAAAAATACAAAAAATTAATAATAAATAATGACTGAATCCAGCAGCCATTCATTAACTCTCATATGACAAAAAAACAGCAAATGATGATTCAATTTGCTGTATAAATTATGATAAAAAAAATCATGCATGTTATTATGCATTTTGGTCACTTAAGAACAGAGGTAATAGAGAGATAATGGAATGGCAGTTAGTGCTACCAAAAGAGCAAAAACTCTCTTTGTTAGAGTACCATGGGGTTTTGGTTGGTTTTTCAACAGTTCTTCTTGTTCTTTCAAAAGTTTAAGCCTATGCTCTTCTCTTTCTCTCTGTAAGGCTTCTTGCTCTTGTCTTAGTCTCTCCCTTTCTTTACGAATAGCCTCCTACATCACAATGAAAGAATATATATTTTTTAATTTGCATCAACAAACTATAAAATTAATTCGAAAAAGTTTATGTTAATAAAAAGAAGTTTACCATTAAAATAAATGGTAGAAAATGGCAACAATCATCCTTTTAATTTTATCCAAGCTTGAAATATGCGTATATGTAAATAAACACATTTAAAAAAAATAACTTTTCCACTTTTTACTGTGAGCTGTTATTGCTTTGTTCCCCAATCTCTTATTTATTTTATTTTTTGCTTGGCTTTTTCTTTCTTTTTTTAAATATATTTCTGAATTAGTTGGATTATTGTTTTCAATTCAGTTTTTTCTTGATAATGTGCTTGAATGTTGGATTTTGTTTAGAGCTTATAGAATAATATGAAATAATTTTAATGTACTAGGATCTTAAATTTGATAATGTTATATCCTGAGTATCATCATAAGTTTTTCTCAAAGTTTGAGCGAAAATTGATCTTCTGATTATTAATCTTCTTATTAGAATCTTTTCTTAATTGACCGTGTATTTTGATAAAATAATGTTTATTGAATTAAAAGTTTAAGAAATTTTTTTAAGTGTTAAATACTTTATTAGAATTTTGAGGGATGAGTTTCACAGGTCTTTCCTACAATTTCATACCAAAAAAGGTTTTGAATTCATAACAATAACATTCAATACCTATTTATACCAAAGACTAAATACTCAACATAGAGTACCTGCTAATCACAAGACTATTCTTCTGCCCTATACTGAAATTAAGATTATTGCATATTTTACATGAGAAATTAACCTTTTACATTTTACTTGAGAAATGAATTGATGAACTAGCTTTACCATGTATCTCAGAATATGGAGTATTATATGTCTAATAAGTCTAACATTATAATTTAAAATTATCCAATATTGAAGCACATGCAAAGCTTTTTAGATTGAAGCTATTAACTCAAAATTGTTAAAAAAAAATTGCATTTAAACAAATCTAAAAAAGATAACAAGCAAAGCATAATTTATTTAATTCTTGGCATTTTTCTGTTTATTAATAGCTAGTTCTCCTTTAATGAAAATACAATGAGAAAATACCTATGGTAAATGAAAAAGATTTGCTTCTGAACTAGTTTTGAATTAATATTTTCAAATCAAACAATTATTCAATGATTTTCTGCATGACACAAGATCTTTTTACATAATATGTATAATTATTAAATTTTATCATCCAATGTGCTAAAATACCATGAAATTTTTAATACTTTGAATCTAGGTGTACACTTGATAAAATTAGATCTGATATTGATTTCTCAAGCTTTGTTCAATTTGTGAATGAAAAAATGATCTCTTTGGTATGTCTGCCAATTGAAATGCATAATTTTTACTTGGCATAGTAATTTTTAAGACCATTAAAATTTATTTTCAGTCAATTTATCAAATTTAATTAATATTTTCAAGCCTGGTGCAATCAATAGTGATTGAAAGTTATTAAATTACATAACAAAAAACATGACATTCTTAAAAATTCTTCATATAAACTTGCAAATATAACTAAAAAATGATTTTTATATTGACTAAGTATAAAAGTAATGTTTTAATTAACAATAAAAAGTTTACACTTCAAATTAACAGAATAATGCTCAAAAAATCCGAGTGATACTAACAATTAGTTGTACGATATGCAATATATATAGTTATATAGTTGTGATAGTAGATAACAGGTAGTTTCACAATCCACATAATTTATAACATTATGTTCCATCAACAGAAACGGTACTTTTTAAATATTAAATATAAGGCAGTGTAATATAAAGAAAGTTTGAAAGCAATTTATAAGTGCAAATATTTTAGCAAAATTTAGGAAATAAGATTAATAATAATATTAAGAATTTTAATAAAGTACTTCTGATGGAAAACATTTAACATACTTTTTTTAAAACACATTGCATTTGTAAAAAGTTAAAATGCAAAAGCATGCAAAGTTCACCTTCTTTTTTAAGGGCTTCGGTGGTACATCTGGTTTAACAGGTACACTCTTTTTCTCAATCATTTCATTGCTTTTGATATCTAATGCCTGAGAAGAATTTGAAAGAATTTTCCCTTCACCACTATTACCAGAAAGTGATACATTAGGCTTTGTATCAGAGCAGAGAGAAGCATTAGGAGACTTTTGATTAATAGACAAATTTGCAGCATCAGAAAGTGCAGGTGCAGATATTTCAACTGAAGGTGCATTATCTGCCTGAAGAGTCAAATGGCATTACTTAACATAGCAATTAAAATAATAAAGAGCTTTTCAAAATTTTATAACTTTTTTTTATACATACAAAAAAATTATAATTAGTAGAATATAATTGCAATTGCAAAGAGTATTATAGTATAATACATAAATACAATAATCATAAAATTTTTAAATTGAAAACAAATGTATAATTAATAAATATGGTACAAAAAGCTGTGATATAAGAAAAAACCATTGAAAATGGAAAACTTTTATCCTAGACAATCTATCTACATCATTTTTTTTAAATAATGAACTTGGAATTTTTATAAACTTTTTTAAATTAATGAAATTTTTGTTTAAAATTATTATTTTTTTGTTAAAAATGATTTTTTTTCCTCCTCTAACATTCAAAGCTTCAAAATTATTTTGTTATACTTAAAAAAAGAAACAAAGCTTGGTTAATACAAACTAATATTTTCATTTTAAAGTTATATATTAACTGTTTTTTTTTTCTAATAAAATACAGGAAAACACACACATTTATGTACAAATTGAATATAGGGCAAAATGTAGGCTAGAGTGCCAATGATTTACAGAAAACTTTGTGACACACTACATTATAATTGGTGATGATTTGCCATCTTTTCATTCCACTAATAGAAAAGTACCACATAAATTGATAAAAATTACTATGATCTTGAATATATGATTTATTTGATCCTACAACATATTGACCATATATTATTGTATCAACATCAATATTTATGACTTTAATTTAAATTAATATAGTTATTACTAATATAAATTTTTTTAATAATTAAAAGAATTTAAATGCAATTTTTTTTTTTTGATATAATTGATTACCTAATAAAAAAGACAAAACTGAAAATACCTCTTGCTTTCTAATGAATTTTTCTCTTTCTCTCAATTGCTTTTCCTCTTCGAGCCTTAATCTCTGAGTTTCAGCCAAAAGCCTTTCATTCTCCTTTGTCTTTCGTTCTTCTTTCAATTTTTGAATTCTTTCCTCTTCTTGCAAGATGGTACACATTTCTTAAAATTAGAATAAATTTGAGAATTAAAAAAAAAATCACACAACTTCTATTTTACAGATTCAGTAATTAAATGTCTTTTGCCCAATATAAAAAAAGTAGAGCAAATTATTTTAATTTGAATTTATCTTAAGAATTAAAGCGTTTGTTTATAAATATGTTTATAATTAGCATTTTTACTCTTGTAAAATAATTAGGTAATAAATAATTTCATCAAAAATAATTTCTTGTGTAATAGTTTATTAGCAAATTATTTAATAAGTCATTAAATAATATGCTAATAAATTACTTCATTTGAATGAAAAATAAATTATAAACAACAAACATTAATGATCATGTTTCATATAGTCATATTTTAGTGAAATAAAATATGACAAAAGTTATTTTACCAGCATTATTGAATAATTGCTTTTGCTTTTCTTCTGATTCAAGATTAGCTATTATTTCTTGTTCCTTTTCTATGATTTCATTTTCTTCAAGTCTCAATCTCTCGTCAGCAGCACTTTCCAGTCTTTTTCTATTTTCTTTTTCCAACTCAACCTCTACTTTCAAAATCTGCTCCAAGGCAGGTGGTGGTGGAATACAATTTTCATCTATAATGAAATTCAGTTATTTTTTAGAGTGTAAACAAAATTAATATTTTATAATATTGTTACAATAAAAACCATATAATAAATTACTAAATTATTTTAAATTTAATTTTAAAAAATCTCTTTACCTGCAGCAACATTTTCATCAGCTTCAATCCCCAAAAAATTAGATCTTCTTTTATGAATTTCTTTTTTAATACGCTTCGTAGAATTCACTCGTTTTAAAGGTGTTGCCTGAAAAATGAGCAATCAAGATAAGTAACTAAATAACAGTTTTTCAGAAAAAAAATTATTATAAAATAATAAAAATACATAATAAAAGACAAACCTTAGGGGTTTCATCTTCAGCAACTGGTGGAGGAGGTGGTTTTTCTTTGGGTGGTTCCGAGACTTTTGGTGGAGCAATAAAATTATGTTCAGTAGATCCAAATGCTGTTGTCTGTGCATGAAAATCATTTGGTTAATTTTATAATAAGTACTGCGTCATTCAATATGAATATTAAATAAATTATCATAACATGAAGCAAACAAATTAGAAACAAGTAAGAGTTAATGAATTAATAATAATATAATGAATAAAAAGTATAATGAATTAAAAGTAATTACATAATTGCAAAACAGTAAAAATAATTTAATTGTTTAAATTTAACTATAAACATTTTATAAATCTATTACAAATAAAAAATATATATATAATAAATTTGCGTAATAAAATCATTTTTAAAATAATCATTAAGAATATACACTGAAGTGACAAAAGTCATGGGATAGCAATATGCAAATTTTCAGATGGCAGTAGCATCGCGTAGAACAGGTATAAATGCGCAGTGCTTTCGCAGAGCTTTCATTTCTGTTCAAGTTATTCATGTGAAGAGGTTTTGACGTGATGATGACCGCACGACGGGAATTAACAGACTTTGAACGCGGAATGTTAGTTGGAGCTAGACGCATGGGTCATGCCATTTCGGAAATCGTTAGGGAATTCAACATTCCCAGATCCACTGTGTCAAGAGTGTGCCGAGAGTATGAAATTTCAGGCATAACATCCCACCATGGACAGCGCAGTGGTCGACCGAGACCGGCGACATCTGCAAAGAGTCGTAAATTCTAACAGACAAGCAACACTGCGTCAAATAACCGCAGAAATCAATGTGGGACGTACAAGGGACTTGTCTGTTAGAACTGTGCGGAGAAATTTAGCTTTCTTGGGCTATTCCAGCAGAAGACCGACTCGAGTGCCTTTACTGACAGAACGACATTGCTTGCAGCGACTCTCGTGGGCACGTGAGCATATCAGTTGGTCCCTAGATGAATGGAAAACCGTGGAGCTGATGGTAGGGTTCGAGTGTGGCGCAGACCCCACGAAGCCATGGACCCAAACTGTCAGCAAGGCACTGTTCAAGCTGGTGGTGGCTCCGTAATGGTGTGGGCTGTTTTTTCATGGCCTGGACTTGGTCCTCTGGTGCGACTGGACCGAACATTGACTGGAAATGCTTATGTTCAGCTACTTGGAGATCACTTGCAGCCATTCATGGACTTCATGTACCCAAACAACGATGGGATTTTTATGGATGACAATGCGCCATGTCACCGGGCCACAACTGTTCGCGATTGGTTTGAAGAACATTCTGGACAATTCCAACGAATGATCTGGCCACCTAGATTGCCCAACATGAATCCCATCGAGCATTTATGGGACATCATCGAGAGGTCTGTTCATGGCCAAAATCCTGCACCATCAACGCTTTCACAATTATGGACGTCTATTCGAGACAGCATGGTTCAATATTCCTGCAGAAGACTTCCAACGACTTGTTGAGTTCATGCCACGTCGAGTTGCTGCACTTTGCCAGGACGAAAGGAGGGCCGACACGATATTAAGAGGTATCCCATGATTTTTGTCACTTCAGCGTACATTGCCTTTTAAAAATATTTTTTTTAAATATACTCTATTTTCTAACATTTAGTATAAAATATGATAAATACATAGATAAATTCATACCTTTGAAGACATTTCTTTGGCACGTTCCTCTTCCTCTAGTTGTTGAAGAATCAATTTTTCCATTTCTTCTGCAATTTTCTCTACAGGAGGCACATCACTCAACACAACTTTTTCGCTGCAGCTTGTATGAGATGATTTTGAATTGCTACTTGAACCATTTACAGAATCTTCATTATTGGAAGGTTGAGATTGAAAGACTATATTTAGTGACTCATCCTTTATATGTGGAAAGTAACTGCCTTCTGATTTGAAGGTAAGTTCATTTTTTCATTACTTATTTCCATACTAACAATCTTTGCAGTCGCCTTCTAAATTATGAAAAAAGAAATATTTCATTTACATATTATATATATTAAACATGAGAAAAAATAAAAGCAGTTTTATAAAGAATTTATTTATTTAATTTCAATGCAAAGCAACTATAGAAAATAAGAGTTAAAAATTAATATATTAATGGCACAACAAAAGCAGTAAACCAATATAATGATTTAAAGTATGTACAACAAAAATTTCATTTAATATTAAGAACCAATTGTAGTCTTGATTTCTTCATTTAACAGTTAACAACAAATGATAAAAGCTTAATACATGCAAAAGGCATTGGATATTTTATGTCATGCATTATGGTACAGCTTGAGGGTGCAACACTTCTAAACGTTCCACTAAGAAATCACCTTTTTCTTTCGGCGAATAATATTTTTTGGTTTCTTTTGATCACTTTCCTGGGAATGTAATTCTGGTATCTCTTTTATATCACTGATAGTAGGGGAATTTCCTTTAAAGCCATTCACAATTGTTCTTTCACCTAATTCAATTTTGTTAGGTTTTAAATTTGTTGATTCTACGGCATCAGTTTTTGAGCAGTTATTTAATTTTGTTAAATTATTGACTGATTTATTTGTATCAATGCTATTTTCTAAAGTACAATCAGTTTCCTTTAGATTAATATTAGATTTTTCTGAAACACAATCTGTTTTCTTTAAAATATCATTTGATTTGTCCAGAAAATTGTTAGTTTTAATTAAATTAATATTGGACTTTTCTGCAGAACTGTCCGCTCTCTTTAGATCAATTTTCGATTTTTCAGCAGAACTATCCATTCTCTTTAGATCGACTTTTGATTTTTCTGCAGAACTATCCGTTCTCTTTAGATCGACTTTTGATTTTTCTGCAGAACTATCCGTTCTCTTTAGATCGACTTTTGATTTTTCTGCAGAACTATCCGTTCTCTTTAGATCAATTTTTGATTTTTCTGCAGAACTGTCTGTTCTCTTTAGATCAATTTTTGATTTTTCTGCAGAACTGTCTGTTCTCTTTAGATCAATTTTTGATTTTTCTGCAGAACTGTCTGATCTCTTTAGATCAATTTTCGATTTTTCAGCAGAACTATCCATTCTCTTTAGATCGACTTTTGATTTTTCTGCAGAATTGTCTGTTTTCTTTAGATCAATGTTTGATTTTTCTGTAGAACTGTTTGTTCTCTTTAGAACAATTTTGGATTTTTTTACAGGACTATCTGTTTTCTTTGAATCAATTTTTGATGCTTCTGTAGAACTATCTGTTTTCTTTGAATCAATTTTTAATGCTTCTGCAGAACTATCTGTTTTCTTTGAATCAATTTTTAATGCTTCTACAGAACTATCTGTTTTCTTTGAATCAATTTTTGATGCTTCTGCAGAACTATCTGTTTTCTTTGAATCAATTTTTGATTTTTCTGCAGAACTGTTTGTTTTCTTTAAATCAGTTTTTGATTTTTCGATACAACAGTCGGTTTTCTTTATATGGAATTTGGATTTTTCTGCAGAATTATCTATTTTCTTTAAAATAACACCAAATTTTTCTAAAACACTGTTTGTCTTCTTTAAATTAGAACTCAATTTTTCTGAATTATTTTTAAAATTTTTGAACTGACTGCTGGATTCTTCTGAATTATTTGATTTTTTTCCATCAACACTCGATTTCTGTAAAGTTTTAGATTTCTCTAAATTATTATTATTATTTGAATTCTTCAAATCATTAATTGATCCCTCCAAACACACAGGATTTGAAGTTGATTTCTTTGGAATAGTTGAAGTAGTTTCAATATCATGTGCCTAGGAAGTTAATTGAAATGCTGAATTGTATATATTTGTATGAAATTTTTTACAAACAAATAAATTATATGAAATACTCTCATGAATAATTGTTATAATTTAATTCAATAATAAATATCATTAATAAATGATGCATTAAATTGATATGAATTTTTAACAAAAGTATAATTATTCATAAATGTAAATTATTAAAATGTATTTAATGATTAAAAAGCAATGACAAGATAAAATTTCATCAATCTGTTTTATCTTATTTTAATGTCAAGAAAAAACTTTTAAATCGATATTATTTGAACTTAACTAATAATGTTAAATAAGACAATGAAAAAACTTACTTTCGGACTGTTAGGTTCAAATATTTTAGACTGTATATTAAGCTCTTCAAAATCATCAACAAATACTTCATTTTCAGATTCTACACTCTTTTCCTGTTTACTACACATTTCTAAAGAGTTTTCCAATTCACCAAATGAAAATTTAGAGTCACATGATTCTGTATTATTTTTACAGACTTTTTCTTCATTTGAAATGCAGACATCTTTAGAATTATTATTAGTCTTTGGAACATTTTGAGAGTCCTGAAGAGATGAATCTGTTTTTCCTATATAGATTAAGTAACACATAAAAATTTTGTATAAATTATATTAATTTAATACAAAAAATTCAATTTATAACAAATAAAAATACAATTTCTAAAAAAGTATACATTCTATTGATCAGCTTCTCTGCTGCTTAAACTTAATGTGAAAAGTAAACAAATTCTGATAATTTTATCATGCATTTTCTAATTTTTAAAACTTGTGCCTAAAAATAATTATATGAAAAATTCTTTTTATAGTATTCGTGCAACAAATGCAATATTAAGCTGTTTTCTATAAGTAAATATAAATAATCAATTCTTTTCATTTGGAAAAAAACTTCCAAAAAACAATATTAATTCAATATTTAATATTACATACATACTCTTTCTACATAAAGTAAATACAAACCAATTTAATGCCATAGTTTTAAATATATTTCAGATTTTGTATACATTATTAGAAAAAGATCTGCTGCAATTAAAGTTTTAATATAGAATTTTCACGAAATATTACACATGGATAAAATTTAAATGATACAAAGAAAGCAAAAATAACATACCATTTGACATTGGTGTATCATTGATTTCTTTTTCTTTGTTGGTATTAGCTGTTTTCTGTAAATAAAATTGTACAATCAATTTTTTGCACTTGAAACGAAAAATCAATATTAATAACTCAAAATGATAAGCATACTCCTTCTGACAATTTTTAAAATAATTTTATATGTTTAGCAACAATTTAATTTACAAAAATTTATTTAATTAAAGTACGAGTTCAATGGAAAGAATGCATAATAATGTCAATTTTTAGAAGGTTTAATTTGTAAAAGCAAAACATTTGAATTTTAAATATAAAACAAAAAAAAACATTACAATGTAAAGATTTATTTTACTTTGACGTTGCATAAACTAAAAGAATTTTTTGATAAATTATAAGTTAGGAATGTATGTTCATAAAATATTCATGTGTCACAGGCATAATATGAAATTTCTTAAAATATTTCTAATTACTTATGATACCATTAATTATGTAAATGTGAAAAAAAAATGGTAAAATCTTTTAAATCATTTTAAATTCAGGTTTTTATATTATATATATAATACAGGATTATTATTAAAATTCAACTTTCAGCAACAAGATTAAACCATTATTGAATGTTAGAAAAGTATGATACATAATGAAACATATAAATCAAAAACCAAGATATGTTAAAAGTACAGCATAATTTTATCTGCTTTAATACTAACCAGATTCACAAAAGCATCATCACACTCAGTACTTGATAATGATTTTGAGTTGAAATTTTCTAATAAATTGACACTATTCAGAAGTAAACCAGAAACTCTTGGTGAGTCACAATCAATGCTGCTACCACTATCCTGGCTAAAATCAGAACAGCTATCAGGCGTATCTCCCATTCTGTGACTACTACTAATACTTTCTAATCCTGAATCAGCATAGCTGCTCTCATTTGCTTTATTCTTACAAGTGTTTGTTGCACCATTTTTTATTAACTGACTGTTATTTTCATTTGTACCATTGGACCAAAGATTCTTTTGAAAGGATCGTTTATCACCAACCTGAAAACAAATTTTTACAATCATTAATTTTATCTTCACATAATAAAATTTTGGAAAAAATTTGTAATCATTAAAAAAAATTACACATTTAAAAGTATATATATCTAAATGTGGATATCTAAAATAATTTCTGAAATTTTAAGAATAATAAATTTTAATTTATAATACTTTAAAGTCGTAACAAAATTAAATAAAATACATGTAAAAAAATCCATCTAAATATAAGTATGATATTCATTTTAATTTTAGATGTAATTTTCCTGATATTCTTTATTAATGAGATATTAAAATATTAACCACTAATTTGGAATAATTACTAGGTCAATATAGGACAATTAATTTAAGAAAAATAAAGGACTCATTTTTAATTGAATGGCATTCACCATGTTAAGAGTTTTTACAATATATTTTTATTTTATTTCAATGTATACTTTTATTCATATTTAAAAATAGTTTCTTTTTTATATTTAAATTAGATGTAATCAGATAGAAAATCATTAAATATAGAACGATTTATAATCATTTCTTATAAAATATAAATTAATGATAATAAAAAAAAGAATTAAGTAAAAAACATTGTCATAATTAGCTTATAAACCATTAATTAAATTATATATACACCTTTTCTATCACTTAAATTTAGATTTTAAAACATGATCAATAATATTTTATTAATAACTATATGAGAATGAGATGCAATGGCATTTTCAGCATAAAAAAAGAATTGTAAATTTTCATTTATTACTTGTATAATAACTGTGTTCCAATACAATTTTAAAAAACTGCTACTATAAGAAAATAATATATTTATGATATAAATATTCTAATATTTATGATAATAAATATAATATTTTTCATTAAATTTGACTCGTAGATAAAGAAGAAAACTGATAGTAAATAAAGAGAGTAAAAATTTTCTTGTTTAATAAAAGAAAACCATATGTATGAAAAACTCTAATCTTGCATACAATTAAAATTAATGCAAGAATAAATGTCTTAAGTCAAAACTTACACCTTCATCTTCACTGTTAACGGCACTGTTTTCTTCAGATCCTTCTGAGAATGGATGACTGGAATTACTTTTACTATTGTCAGTTTCCCATTCTTGCAACTCTAAGGGACTGGATATAAGACATAAACTTAAGGTCCTTCCTCTATTTGCTCTGAAAAGAAAAGAATTTTTTCAATAAAACTACAGATAAAATATAATCAGCATTAATTTTTTTAAAGATTAATTAAGCGTATATAACTCATTGCATTGAAAGAGAATAAATAAGTACATTGTGATAAAAATTTTTTGATTGACAAGATGTAGTCTTTACAAATAAATATTCATTCATGCACAGAACTTCCTATGGTTTTAAAAATAAAAATATTCCAATAATAGATAATAATATGATGAATACCACATAGTGATATAAGCATAATACTTATGCAAAACAATATTAGGATAAAACATTTAAAAAAACAAAAAACAATACATTACAGAATACTAAAGATATATTTTTAACATACCAAAATAAAAGTTTTATTAATTTATTATTGTTTAAATGAAAATAAACTTTTTCCTGTTAAATTTTTCTTAAAATGAATATTGTGATGATATTGCTTATAAAAATATTGTTCAGATTTGTTACTAAAAGATAAATTAAAGTATACTATAGTTTCTTTGTAATAAAATATGAAAATATATTTAGTCCATGCATTAATTTGGAATACTTATTCATTTCTAAAAAATCCATGTAACAAAACTACAAATATATTTTTCTCAATTAGTTAAAAGACTAAAGACTGACGAGAAATAATTTAAAACAGAATCAATTTTAAAGTTCTGCATAAAAACAATATTTTTTTATATATAAAAGAAATTACAAATTCTGAATTTGTTTTAATCAAACAAACACATAACAAATGTTATGTTGAATATTAGTGAAAGATGTCATACATGTCCTGAAAGTTGCTTACACTTGAACTTCAGTTATTAATATTCTTTAAAAAGAATGTGCCAACTTAACAGATTTAGATTTCATCTTTATAACTTAATTTGATTATTTGTATTAGCTTTAATTAAATGAAAAAAAGCTGAGCATATAATTACCTTGATTCAACCATTTCAGAAAATGTTTTTATTTTCCTTTGAACAGCTTGGGTGTTCTGTTGTTCTTCTTGTTCAAACTGTCTAATTTCTTCCTGCCTTCTAAAAACATCTTCAGACATCTTTCTTCGTCTAGATTTCCAACTGTCTAAATTCTATATAATAGAAATTATAAACATTTACACTAACTTAATAAATTACATTAATTTAATAAAAATAGTAATATAACAAGTTGAATTTGATTTGCACAAAATGTATTTAAACAAATAATTACAATTTTTAAAACAATAATATAAAAATTAAGAAATATTATAAAGGAATGCATAAACAAAAAAAAATTATAATTCATTAATTCTGATTCAAAATGAAGAAGTTGATTTAAAAACTATCAATTTGCATTTTTTACATTTTTATTCAACTGAAAACAATTTTGTTTCATATAAAAAAAATTTACTTTTATTAAAATTGAAATATATTACAGTTTCAACATTTTTCTTCACTGTTAATTATTTTCAGGAAATTATAATCATTTTGTGAACCATAATAAGGAAGAAAACAGACTTTTCAAGTATCAATTGAAGTGTTATCATTTATTTAAAATAAATAAATTATTGATTAATTTTAGGAAACAAAAAAAATCATTTAAAACTTATATAACTACCTTTCATAACGATACAAAAATTTTTAGGACGTATTTTTTACATGAAAAAACCATCAGAAGTATTATTATGTGTTATCTTTACATTCCTTTCTCTTACAAAAAGATATTTATAAAGATGTTTGTAAGATTAGAGGAAAAGAAATCTGAACAAAATGAAGAAAATTAAATTGATTAAAATCACTTGTTGCATGTTATATTTTTAAATCGGCGCCCAGAAAGACGTCACTGACAAGGAAACAGGGCTGTTACCATGGTGATCTACAGCGAATTGTGCGCATTCCATGACGTAGCGGCGAAGTTTAAGAACTTTTTAATGCAATGGCCGTTCTGCTCGAATTCATTTCTCAAATAAAATTCTTTGCTAAGTCAACAATGTACTTTAAAAAAAAAAATGAGACTGATAAATACTAATTACATACTGAAAGAGAGAATGAAGTATTAGGTTTCCTTATACTTTCTTAATTATATTTGAAAGTAAAAAATTATAATCATCTGAGACGACGATATCCTTAACTTTTACAACTAATTTAAATTTTATATTTAATAATCGTACGTTGCAAATTTAATCATTTGTATTTTGATATATTGCAATTTTCAATGATAAATACATTGCACGTACACTATAATATATATATATATCATTACTATACATTATAATTTTAAATTCAACAACACAAACAACGATTTCAAATTCATTGAAGTTAATGACATTTCTATATAATAACCATACCAAACATTGACTAATAAAAATGAATTGCAACGACGTATATTACACTAACACAGTTTACAAATAGGCATAGCAATAATAAATCATTTTTCTGCCTTTGTTTACAAACAAAAATTCTGCGGTTTACACTTTGCAGGAATGTAAAAATAACAAATAAATTAAAGTATTACCTGTTTCCATTCCATACGTTTGGAATTTTCTATCGGCGGTGAACACAGTAGTATAAAATTCAAACTATACTTAAAACACCCGAAAGACGACGCGTCTTTTTACTGTAGATTCCTTTAGTGGAAAAGGTCATAACGCATGAAAATTTCAAAAAAAGAGGATACTTCTTTACATTACTAACGTTTAATCGGTTGTTGTTTTTTTTAAATTCCAGGATACCATGTAGATGTTGTACGCTTAAAAAAGCTGTGGAACAAGTGAAATTGGAAAAATGATTCGCTTCACAGATTTCACCGACAGGTTTCTGACTCCCATGCGTACGTTTCCTTTTTGTGCGATCCTTCAGTACTACGCTGAATCATGGACGCTATTACAACAGGAACATGCAGGTGCAAAACATCAAAAAAGGGGGAAATACGATACACACCTTTTACAAATGTAATGATACGAATTACTCGTGCTGCCATCTATCACCTGTATTGGAAACAAAGGGCCTTGAAAACTTGTGTGTGTTTTACAGAACTGTATAGCAGATCGGGTTAACGAGGGGCCAAATTATCTTGTTTTTATTTTTAATAAAGTGGCCAATTGCAAAACATGACAGAAGCAAGATTATGCATATAATTTTTTTTTTTAGTGTGAAATAGACTTTTGTACTATTATAATTAAAAAATATATTAGTTAAAAACAATATTTTAATATTTAGGGTAGTTTTATGTAAAAATAATTAGATTTGTCGGTACTTACGTATTAACGATACCTTGGCGACAGTTGCGGCAATAAAGAGCACACGCGCCAACCGCAGCTACACATTTGGCGGTTTTTATTATTCAGTTTTATATTAGACTGTTAGATTGGCGACACTTAAAAACCCCCAAGTTTGTCGCCAAAGTATCGTTAATACGTAAGTACCGATTTGTCTTATACATTACACTCAATATTCAATTGAACTAATTTGACGTTGCTCAAATTTTATAAAGAAAAATATAAGCCATCTCTTTATAATATTTGTTGCAATGATTTCTCTAATATAAAAATCAATTAGCTCAATTGAAATTTTACAAATAAAAACCAGTTTACTTTAAAATTTTTAGAAAAGCATATCTTCCAAAAAGAAAAGGTAAAAAAAAAAATAAATAAATAAATACCAGAATTTGTATACTTTGGTAAAGATATATATCAATTGTCAAGAAATACGCATGGGATTTACAAAAGTTTCATATGGAAATATATTTTGCATTTAATTAATGAAAAATTAATTTATTTAGAAAAGTTCATTACTCTTTCAAAAGACTCAAATGTAGATTATTGATATTTTAGTAATATATTTCTCATTGATACTTTCAGCATTAAGTAAATGGAAAAGAGAATTTTCGATTTTAGAATCAAAATACTCAACGTCCATGTAAAAAGTATAACTATATTTGAAATATTCAATTCTTCATACAAACCATTATATTAAAAAAAATCTATTTTAATATATTTTATTTAATCAAATCTAATATCTATTCATAATATTTAATCTATTCTAATAGTATGAACGAAATTGTTAATTTCAGATATAAAATACGAAGTCTTTTGTAAAATTGAAATGACAGCTTTTCATGTTATGCACATTTCTAAAAAAAGTCGCATTTTAAAATACAAAATATCCCGTAATGTGTGAAGTTTTAATATCACGAATTATATATACAGATTACGTAGAATAATAATAATTAAAAAATAATAACTTTAAGTCAATTATTTATTTTTCCACTTGCATATTTTGTTTGTTTTTGTATAAAGTATTTTCATTAGTAAGCCTTGTGAAAGACATTATTTCTTTAATGGATACAAATGATCTTTCAATGTCAAAAAGAAAAAAAACCGCCGTGATTCATTATATCTATAAATAATTGATAAGCATAAAATTATATAATCAACAATTGTTGATACATTATCAACAGTTGGTAATGTATACAGAACTGTATTATTAAGAATTATGTAAAATACGATTATATGCGACTTTTTCCAGAAAGTGCATTACATAAATTCTGAAGGTATAGTGCTTTAAAGACGAATTGTATGTTTTGAAAAATAACAAGCATGCAAATAAAAATCCGATGCTGTATTTTTGAAGCAGTGGTTTTAGCGATATTCAAACAATGTTGTATGTTTACCTTACTCATTCTTCCTTTTTCTGATTTTGAAAACAAATTATTTTGAAATTAAATAGTAGAAAAATTATATTACTCAATTACCGTAATTTCTTTCCTATATTCCAAAGAGCCGTATAAACCGCAGGCATAATTTTATGCCTAAAAAATATTAAAAATCCTATATAATAGGTGGCTAATTCATGTACCGTACCATTTACCTATTAAGTTCTCTATTTTATTTCTTTTATATCCATTGCATAAAACGAACAAAACATGTTTCAGTTTTTTTTAAAAGCATTTTTGATGCTGTAACTATATTAAAAAAAAATTATGTTATAAATTTAAGATAGTGGGAACAGAAAAAATGTAATTAAGAACTATGAGGTACACACAAAAAAAAAGATTTGATTTCTTCATACTTGTAAAAGAAGAAATTTTTATCAGTATGACAATTATTAATTTAGCCTTTTGTATAGTGTTTTTATTCTTTTATTCTGGGCTTTTTTTTTTTCCACCAACATACACCAATTTTCTAATGCGCATTGCGTTTTACCAAATTTTGCTGAAGTCCTGATCTCATCCATCGTCCACAACTTTTTATGTTTAGAAGATTATTTATTTTTCTTTCACACGAAGTTTTGACAGCTTTTGTTAGCGAAAAGCCTTTTTTGGTAGCTGTTTTATTATAGAATTGGGTTTTACTAAACTTCCGGGGAGGGGGGAAAAACAGCTCCCTAATATTAATAATTTTTTTAAAATGTTTAATGAATATAGGGATTATAGGCAGGAAGTTAAGATAATTATATTTATCACAAAATCTTTATTGTTTTATTCAATTGTTATAAATGTAGGATTAAAAAAAAATGCATAACAAAGTAGATTTATTTCCATCAACATAAATTTGTTTCTCAAAGAATATGATTTAAAAATAGTTACAACTATCATAAGATGAAACAGCTAACTAAAACCGTTACTGTTTTATGCATGACTAGCGGGAATTAGAAACTATAATAGCATTAAGGATAGGATCCAGCATTCATTGCAGAAGACAAGAACTCAATATTGGATTAGAATGTTAAAAAGAAGCCGTGTCAGCGAATAACAAACCGCGATCTGAAATGCTAAGAATAAGAATGAATGCTGTGGACGTAGTTCAGAAGGCATTTGATAGGAGTCCAAGAAAATCGGAACAGCGAACATCTGTTGAAGTAACTATTTTATTATCGAAAGAGGTGAATATCTTAATCAAATATAGAGGCTATCGCATTTGTTTTCTACCTATTTAAGATTACAAACGTGGTTGAGAATCCAAGGGTCAGTTCTATAAAGGGTAATAATACATACATCAGCAAAAGTATTCTTTAAAAACGGAGAGTATATAAAATAAAAAAAAAAGAAGAAAAGTCTCAGCAAATATTGAATTATTTTATTTGAGATCATTCTTATCATAATTTTGTGCAAACTATGTATTTTCCACCATTTTTTATTTATTTATTTTATGGAAATTCTTCAGTTGCAGTATATCCTGATTTAATATAACTGAAGCCTTGTAAAAAGTGAATTTTAATTATGCTTGTGCAGTACATAAAAAAAAAAATCTGCTATAAAAACGAAGTTCTGTTTACATATACATATTTATAAACTACATATGGCAATACACAACAATCTTCCAATTGGCGGTGTCAATAAATGTAAATAACAGCTGTATTTTTTCTTTAATTTAAAAGGCCATTTTCGACAAAGAGAAAAATACATATTTAATTATTTAATCGAATGAATTTTGTTAATGGGTATTCGAGAATTCGCTAATATGTATTAATGGGATCTCGAGAATGATTTAAAATTCAATTAATTTTAAATTCTGCAATTACAACACTAACTTTTTCTTGGAATTGAATTTCATAAATCACTCACTTTCATAATTCACCAAGTTTCTTTTACTAAACTGAATTATAACTTAAAATTTAAAAGTCAGATCTTTTGCCGTTTATAAAATAACTGCTTTTTATGTTGATAATGAAACATTTAATCTCTTAAATGCAGAAAATATTTAATTTTTCTTTTCATTTCTTCTCACTGTCAATAGCACAAAAATAAAATTTATCCATAAAAGTATAAACTGTACACATACTTTTAGAAGTAATAATAGTTAAATTAAAAGGGTTAAATTATATAAGACACAAATATATTGAAATTTGCTTTATCTTTATTAAAGAGTGATTAATAATACTGAAAGATGTAGAAATTTTTTTTTAAGTTTTTAGATGTAAAGTGTTTAATTTTCAAACCTCAACTAATGTCATGTTGCCACTTAAGAAAAAAAAAATCTTTTCATGTACAATTATTTAGATAATGATAAAAATTTCTTAAAATTACCATATATTTTTCATTATATAATTGCATAAAACGGTATTAATTTAAAATTGAAGAAAATCGAGAACTGTAATAAAATTATAAATGATTTCTCTATATTCTTTAATAATTCTTTTGGGCTTAAATGGAAATGAAGCTTTGAAAGTTAGTTCCCAAAATCTTTACAGTACTGTTAAAAAGTACATATTTATAAAATACTAGGTGATAATCAAGCCATTTTGGAGCTTGGCAGGGAACATGATTGGCATGAACCAACCTTACGACCTGATGGTGCAAGAAGAGCTATTATTACGTCGTTATCATTGTCTGTTCCGCTATCATTGAATTTTCATAAATAGAAACTACTAAGCATGATATTAGTTGAGGTTTGAAAAATAAACACTTTAAGTTTTTTTTTTTTTAATTTTCAGATGTAATGTCTTTCAATATTTTCAATCACTCTTTAAAGTTCTTGGCAAATTTACATGTCTAAAATACATTCTTACCGATTGCCACTCTTCTTCCTCCTCCTTCAAAACATCGGGTTTCTTTACTTCTTTCACTTTTTTTAGTTGTTCTTCTGCCTATAATTACAAAAAGATTTTCAGATATATAAGTTTTAACATAGAAAAATTATGCAGCACTACTTAAATCTGAATTACATGAACTGTTTGAATTTTTGATAAATTTTAAAGTGAAAATGAAGTATTTTAACACTGAAATATTGTATTTGAAATTTTTTAACAGAAGATAACATTTTACATTTTTTATAACAGAACATTTTACATTTTTTATAACAGAACATTTTACATTTTTAAAGTAGAAGATAACATTAACATACATTTACATTTTCGTTTACAAATAAAAAAAAATGCAAGTTTTATTATTGTCTTAATACTAAATCTTAATCATAAAAAGGGTGAATAAAAATATTAAATGGTAGCAAAATGAAATAATCAATTAATATCCTTACCATCTGACCAAACATAGCTTACAAAAAAGAAGTACATCAAAATTTCTTTAAGTTTCATGTTATCATTATAAAATTTGTTGTTATTTATATATTAAAATTCAATCATAGTCATCATCAACATAGTATTCTCCTTATAAGTGTCTAAATAATTAAAAATTAGTTACTCACCCTTTAATAAAATAGTCTATTAATGAGAAATTCCACATCAAAAAAATGCAACAGAATTTGAACCATCCGATAGAAAGCACGTGAAACGCTGACTAAAGTCTAAAATTGTATGGAACCATACACGAATCTTCATAAAAGAAAAATATTAAACAGACAACGCCTTTTTGCATTTGATGAGTCGGAGGAATGTTGTGCAGAATTGTCAGGTAGTTTTGAGCCCCGCCTCTCTCAGTACTGAACATCATTCATTCCAAAGTATGCAGAGCTCAAAGTAAAAATCAAGGTTGGTTGATTTTATATGACCTTCTGTAAAAATAATTCTTTCTTTCTTATTTTGCATTTTTAATCTACAGAGTTTGGGCGATTAAAAGGTTACCGACTTTTTGATGCATCAGTAGATAAAGCAATTTGTATTCTGGTCTAAAGTATTAAAGGATTTTTTTAAATTTTTTTTTTACAACAATATTAAATCCTGTTTCTTCGAAAATTATTAATCCCACTTGAATATTCTCCTCATTGATATATATATGAATTTAAATTTTTTTGAACAATCTTTGTTCGTGCGTGTTTAATAATCTTCAGGTATTGGGGGAAAAAAAGTAAACTTAGTTTCTAATAAAAAATGTTCATATACTTTTCAGATTTATAAAACTGAAATTAAAATAGCTACAGCATATGCAATTAAAAAAATTTAAACTATTGATAAAATTAAACAAATTTTTATAATTCAAATTATTTTAATTCCCAAATTAGTATTTAATTGTGAAGCATTTTTGTAAACAAATTACAATTTATTGGTAGTGAGTCCAAGTGAAATTGTATTATTTCTTTGAACATTGAAATATTAAGGTATGCAAAATATTAATTTACATTAATTAAATAATTTTAAAAAAATCCTATCCACAGTAGATAAGTAGTTCGTGCTAGTTAGAATCAAGAACAAAATGGACACTCGGTTATGGGTGCGTACTATCATCACTGCTTGGAAATATAAGTAGTGGCAATAAATTCAATGGCAACAGTATCACATCGACAGTAGGACTGTCTGATTGGAATAAGCCATTCTTCACTCTTACGAAGCAAGTATGTAGGGCGGTAATTCCTGTATTTTTATAATAGACATTTCTCCTAATCACAGGTCCTTTTACAGAATGATATAGACACATCAAAGTGGTGTCCACCATCATAAAGTTGATAGCAGCGCGGATGCTCTCATGTTAACAAAGGAGGAAAACAAAAGAAATTTCGAAAAATAGACATCTTACTTTCAGAAAAATAGCTCTGGAGCTGTTGATAGTATGTTGAGAAAGTGAAACCGAACCGAAAGGTTCTGAATTTATGCAGATGATGGACAAGATAAATCCGTAGACATGAAATTATTTTCATAGCGCTCACACCAATGCGATTTCCCAAATGCAAAATTACAAGTGCAATGCATAGCTGTCTCAGGATGCATCTGATTATAAAGCGTAAAAATCGCAGAATAGGGGCCGTTGGGATTTGGTGTCAAAAACTCTTTTCGCTAAAGTGTGCCAAGTAACGGATTGCGATTGGAAGTGAAGTGAATAGCACCCAGTACATGAAACCCGGATTACCACATTTGACAACTTGTCGCCCATCTGGTTTCTCAAAAAATGTTGCCAAATCCCATCGGCCCCTATTTTGCGATTTAGTCAAACCGACATTAAAAAAACAAAAACAAAAACAAAAAGTTATTTGAAATTATTTTCAACTTGCCTTTCTATACAGAGGACACGAACCCACTTTCACAAATTGAAAGGGATTGTTGTGCGTTTTGACCGCAGGCTTGGAAACCGTTCTTGTAGGAATATGCTCTGCTCCACTGTTGCTTCCACTGTCTGTGGATGAAGACCTAGGAAAAGGCCTGTTATTTCCCAAGGGGGTGTAGGGTCTTGAGTCGCTCCCCATGTTGGCCTGCAAACTGTGCGACCGAGATCTCCTGGTGCCATTGGGAGGCTCGGACGCCGGTCTGTCATCCTCTTCGTAGGGACAATCAAAAGTTGCTGAGTACCGAGTGGTACCAGGCATTTCAACCAAATGTGACACACTAAACGATTATTCAGCGGGTTCTTTCATGGTTCGTTCATAGGAGTATTTTCTAGAAAGAAAAAAAGGTGAAGAAAATTAAATTTTGTTCAGAGCTAAGCCAGTTCAAAAGATAATGCACATATATAATTCTTTTGTTAAAATTGTTTCTTAATATGATGCAATCTATCTAAAATCTTTTTTTATAATTGTAAACACATTGCGCAATTTATAACATAACTTCAAAATAGTAAATTGCAAATATAAACTTATCATAGAAGTTATGCCTATTTGTTCTAATAGATTATTTACGTTTTATTTCCTTAACAAAAAATTGGGTTAATTACTTGTTTTGTTTTTTTTACATTGTAATTGGAAGAAATTTTTGGAATTTTATGAGAAATACACGATTTGGACTACTTTAAATAATCGCCAACACATTCACTTCATTTTATTTTATTAACAGAGGTGCCCAACTTAAGCCAAATTTGGAGATAAAAGGAAATCTCGTCTTGGACTACATATATATATTAATTTAGCAATTATTAAGAAAAAAATAAATGAATTATCTAAAATGTCTACCATGACAAATAATAAAAAAAATATCATTATGTAATAAACGGACTTATTTTTGTTCTGAGCTTGTTTCAGATTATTGAACAGTTCAAGAAGTTTTAATCACAAAATAAGAAATATTTCAGAAAACAAAAACAGAAAATGTAGGTTAGTATTTAAATAAAATCATATAAAAATCATTAATTTCAATATTTTAATATTTCAATATTTTAATAATAAAATTTCAAAGTAAAAACAAATTTGAAAGAAATACATAACATCCTTAATGTATTAAGAAAATCGCGATTTCATACAGGCTACATTCACAATAGTGCTGGACTGCGAGTTGGACAGTTTTTACACTGCCAAATGGAGATAAAACTGTCTCTGCTTTCCACGGTATTATTTGTACCATAAGTTGCATAATAAAAATCAAAATATTAGTGAACTATCGAATACTTAATGTGTGCTAGCTATAACGCAGCATTTATAAGTTTACTATACGAAGAAATATTTCATTATATCTCAATATTTATATGACAATCTTTACATTAATATCCTGATTTTCACTCAATAATTGCCATTCTAGATACATGGGCTTTAAAAAACATAAATATTTCGAAAATAATCATTATGATTTTTAAGATTAAATCTTAATTAAATTCATAATAGTTTATGGTATATTTCGATATGATGAAATTATATTTATATAAAGTAACAATTTAAAATAAAATTTATTTAGTTGCTTAAATAAAATTAAAGTATTTTATTAAATGCAAATATTATGTAATTTTATTATTATTTGCTGAAAAAGAGATTTTCCGTAAAAAAAAAAAAAGAACAGTAGTAAAATAAAACTTTATTAACATTTAGATTTAAAATGCATTAAAATGTTACTATAAATAGCAGCCAAAAGATTATAAATTAGTGAGTTATTATTGGCAATTGTGTCTACCATATGACGCACAATAATACAATCAATTGTATAAACAGAGATAAATGGTAATGCACTATTTCGCGAATCAAATCAACTCGAAATTCATAGTTCTACATTTCTACAAAAATTGGGAATTTTTTTTTTTTTTTAGATCTTAGATAAAATTTTATTACTGAATATTATAATATACACTAGTACAATTCTTTGTAAAAAAA